>JAODAL010024379.1:0-60673 GCA_025379985.1 Phyllomedusa bahiana | reverse complement strand
AAAGTTTTTGTGACCTCACAATGAAGCCTCTTGTGACTCACAATGGATGACCTCAGTTGTGACCTTACAATGAAGCCTCGTGACAACATAATGGATTCATCAATTGTGACCTCACAATGAAGCCTCTTGTGACATCACAATGGATTCATCAATTGTGACCTCACATTGAAGCCTCTACTGACATCAAAATGGAAGACCTTAGTTGTGACCTCACAATGAAGCCTCTTGTGACCTCACAATGAATCCTCTTGTGACATCACAATGGATGACCTCAGTGGTGACCTCACAATGAAGCCTCGTGACATCACAATGGATGAACTCAGTTGTGACCTCACAATGAAGCCTCTTGTGACATCACAATGGATGAGCTCAGTTGTGACCTCACAATGAAGCCTCTTGTGACATCACAATGGATGACCTCAGTTGTGACCTCACAATGAAGACTCTTCTGACATCACAATGGATGAACTCTGCTGTGACCTCACAATGAAGTCTCTTGCGACATCACAATGGATTAATCAATTGTGACCTCACAATGTAGCCTCTTGTGATATCACAATGGATGACCACAGTTGTGACATCACAATGAAGCTTCTTGTAACATCATAATGAATGACGAAGAAGAAGGATCTGGTTACTGATTGGAAGCCCATTACAGGCTTTTACCTCCAGCAACTAGTTTAGGGAACTGGAATAAAACTAGAGCGCTTCTATAGAGAAATGCGCATATACACGCTTGCAAGAGATTGCTTTCTGTATAATTTATTCAAGCATATAACGCGTTTCGCGGACAAGATCCGCTTCTTCAGACATGCTACATTGAATACACACTGGCAAGCTTTTATACAATGGACCTCACAACGAGGCTAAAAGGCATGTAATACATTTCATTCATAGAAACAAAAAACAACAAAAAAAGGAGGGAAAGCGATGCTATTATAAGTGCAAATGACATCCCTATCACTAAAACATATAAACCACTATCTAAATAATTTATTATATTATAAACAAAGTACTATTATAAAAACATACACACCATCAGACATATAAAAATACATAAAATGCAAACATAATAAGACATATATCAAAATACATAAAATACATAGATAAAAATTCTTTTTATTACAAATGCCAAAACACAACCTCTATATGTGCAATATTGAAAAACTGGAACTAAAAGAAGGACATTAATGGATATAAAATTATTAAAATGTATGGAATCCTAAAAAACAAATATGGGCTGCAATAAACTAAAACAAGACATCCTGAACCTCATTTAGACCATGAGGTTTTAGGGTATTCATCCTGTACATCCAGAATATCTCTCTCTTTCCTAACAGGTCAGCCCTATTGGTGGCATTATCAGGGATACGTTCAATCGGTTTGAAATAGTAAAAATGGTTAAATTAGTGCTATGTGCCTCCATCAAATGACAGGAGGCTAAGAGCATTTCTACTGTTCGCACATCATACCTATGGTTAACCAATCTCCTAGACAGTTTTGTGGAGGTTTTCCCATATTGAACACCGCATTAACAAGTGATCAGATATACCAAAATAATCACTCGTGCATGATAAATCCTCCTTCATAGTAAATTTCATTAGTGGAAGTTGAAGTAAAGATTATTTTGTATTATTTGGTCACAACTTTTACAAATGGGGTTGTTACAGGATATGCCCCCTTTAAATTTTTGTGGCCAGTACCCTCTTTTTCCGATAAATGGATCATGGTCATGTTGTTTCAACTTCGAAGGAGCAAGAATATTTTTTAAGGTGCGTGATCTTTTGTAAATGAACTGTGGTTGTACGGGAATTGCATCTTTTAAACCCGGATCCCTCAATAAAATATGCCAATGTTTTCTTATGATGGATTCTAAGTCACGAAATTGGCTATTATGAGTAGTGACAAAACTAACATTAAAATCCTTATTTTTGTCCTGTGGTGTATCAAAAGTTAAAATCTGTTCCTGAGTTATAGAGGTTAATTTATTTCTGGCTCCCATTAGAAGATTGGATGGATATTTTCTTAATTTGAATTTTTCCGTTAGCAGATCAGCTTGTTGTTTTAAAGACTTTGTTGTCAGAACAATTTTTCTTAAGTCGACGATACTGTCCAAATGGAATGTTTCGAATCCACTTCTTTTGGTGGTTCGAGTTAAAAAGCAATTCCCGTACAACCACAGTTCATTTACAAAAGATCACGCACCTTAAAAAATATTCTTGCTCCTTCGAAGTTGAAACAACATGGCCATGATCCAATTTATCGGAAAAAAGAGGGTACTGGCCACAAAATTAAAGGATCATATCCCTGTAACAACCCTATTTGTAAATGTTGTGACCAAATAATTACAAATAACATCTTTACTTCAACTTCCACTAAAGAAATATTTACTATGAAGGAGGATTTATCATGCACGAGTGATTATGTGGTATATCTGAACACTTGTACATCGGGGTTCAATATATTGGAAAACCTCCACTAACTGTCTAGGAATTGGTAACCATAGGTATGAGTGCGACACAGTAGACTGCTCTATAGCCTCCCTCGTCATTTGATGAAGGCACATAACACTAATGAACCCATTTTACTATAACAACCGATTGAACGTATCCCTGATAAGCCACCAAGGGCGACCTTTTAGGAAAGAGAGAGATATTCTGGATGTACAGGATAATACCCAAAAACCCAGGTCTAAATGAGGTTAGGATGTTTTTTTTAGTTTAGCAGCCCATTTTTTTTTTTGGTTTCCCCATACATTTAATAATTTTATACCAAATGTCCTTTTTTAGTTCCTTTTTTTTCAATATTCCAAAAAAGGGGTTGTTTTTTGGCATTTGTAAAAAAAAGAATTTTTACTATGTATTTTGAATATGTCTATTATTTTGCTTTTTATTATTTTTATAGTCTGATGGTGTGTAGTTTTATAATAGACTTTGTTTATAAAATAAAAATTATTTAAAGGGGTTTATAGTTTTAGTGATGGGATGCATTTGCACTTATAATAGCTCGCTTTCCCCCTTTTTTTTTTTTTTTGTTTCTATGAATAAAATGATACATGTTTTTTAGCCTCGTTGTGAGTCCATTGTATAAAAGCTTGCCATGTTATTCAATGAGCATTCTAAAGAACGGATTTTGTCCCGAAACGGTTATATGTTGAAAAAAATTATCAAAAAGCAATCTCTTGCAAGCGGTAATGCCATTTCTCTATAAAAGCGTTTTATTTTTATTCCAGTTCCCCAAAATGTGGGAGGTAAAAGCCTTAACGGGCTTCAAATCAAAACTAGACCCTTCTTTTCCCTCACTTCCCTTGGCGTCCTCAGGACTCAAGGCGGGAAAGGGCCCGGGAGCGCGCCATTCCTTCCTCGCCGGAGAACAGCTTTTGACGAGCTGACCTGAAGGGTACAGCTCATCCGGGTAGCACTTTTAATCGCACCTTTTCTTGTTTTTGCCAAAACAAAAAACTCGACCCCCGGTTCTCTTCTCTTTCTAGCCCCCCGGTTTCTCCCCTGGGAACTCGCTATTCATTTATACATAATGATGGCTCAGTTTGGACCTCACAATGAACCTTTTTGTGACTTTAAAAATGGTTTAATCAGTTTGGCCCTCACAATGAACCCTTGTGACATCCAATGGATGAACTCAGTTGTGCCCTCACAATAAAGCCTTTTTGTGACATCAAAAATGATGACCCATTTTGGACCTCACAAGAAGCATCTTTTGAATCACAATGGATTCATAAATTCTTACCTCACATTAAGCCCTTGTGACATCACAATTTGACCCGTTGTGCCTCACAATGAAGCCCGGAATCACAAGGGTTTCTCAATTGTGCCTAACAAAAAATTTCTCTGACATAAAAGGGATTTTTCAAATTGCCCACATAAGACCTCTTGTGAATCAAAAAGGATTCCCAATTATGACCCAACAATAAAGCTGTTGGACATCAAAAGGGGTTTATCAATGGTGTCCCTCCAAAAAGCCTCTTGTACATCCAAAATGGATTACCTCATTTCCCTCACAATGGATTAACTCATTTGGACCTCACAAAAAGCCCTTGTGGCATCAAAATGTTGATAGATGGGAAAATACGGGTGCACCGGGATAAAAGGGCTTTGCCGACTAAAAAAGGGGAAAATTTTAGAACTAGAGCGCTAGAAGGGAAAAAAGGCGAAATACGCTCCGAGTAAAATAAAGGGATTTTTTTCTCTCATGAGAGGATAAAAACCCTTCTATTTTTACCGGGAGGTATTTCGCCTTTTCCATTCTAGCGCTCTGTTCAAAACTTACTTCCTTTATTTACCGGGAAAAAAGCATTTTTAAAACCCAGGTCACCCTGCTTTTTCCTATCACTTAACCGCTGGCGTCCCGGGGTTTCCAAAGGGCGGGATTTTGGCCCAGAGCGCTACCCCCAGCACATGGTAATAAACAAGGCAAAAGGGGCTGTCCCCGTACCATTTGTACAGCGCGCAAAAGGTGAGCACTTGACTATCTCCTAACTATTAGTGCATTATTCCATAGGACCCGATCTTGCGCTTTTCTTTTCTTGTAGTCTTTGGTATCTTCCCAATATTGGGAAGTATACTATTATTTGATCACAATGTATGATCTCAGTTGTGACTTCACCATGAAAACCGGACCACAATATGCCCCTTAAAAAAGATACATTTTGGCAAAAACGATTTTAAAAAATAAAGTTTTACTTTTTTAAATTTGAATAATAAACATTGCATAGCCCCGTAGGTTTACCATACTTTTATGCTCCTAGGGGTTAGTAAACATTCATCCTATTTCATCCTGTTTCAGGAAAAGCCCAAAAAACTGTTCCAGACGTAGCTGAGAAGGCGCTGCACTCGGGCAGACACCTGCGATTTAAAAGGGAAATCCTTTTTCTTCCTTGGAGGAATTTTTGCGTGAGGGAGAGGTAACTCCTGTCCCACGGGCACCGCTTAAAATAGACTGCGCTTTGGGCACAGGCCCCTGAATAGATGGTTAAAACACATATGAAAAGCACCTGTAACCAAATTTGCAAAATCAAAAAAGACACTAAACCTTTGGTTTATACAAAAATCGGCAACGATTCAGACTTTGCACATTATGTGCACTAGCTTAATTTCACAAGCAGATAGTGGATTTCTTTGTCTGCCACTTTTTGGCATAAAGCAATCAGAGGGAGCGGAGTCTAAAAACCTGGTCTCCACCCCCAACACTGAAAGGGGTCTTGGGACTCTCTGCGGGGAATCCCAAGGTCACTACCCTTGATGTGGTACTTGGCAGGGGGGGGCGGCATGCAGAAGGGGTACAAAAGCTAGGGGGGTCAAGGCAAAGGTCGGGGCGACGGGTTTACTCAAAAAAGGGTCTGGGTGATGAAGATCAATATGGTAAAAACACGAATAGCTTACAAATGCACCACAAAACAAAAAAAAAAACTGGAAAAGGTGGGAGTGGTGCTCCTTTTAAATATCGCTGGTCAGGGAAAGACTTGGGAAAACATACTCTCCCTTTAACCCCAACATTGGGAATAATTTATTTCATTATGTAAATTAAAAATGTAGGGAGGGGCTCATTACAACCCAGCTCCAATGTGGGGGTGCCAGTTGTTTTAAGCTCACCGGCCACTAACAGAAAAGGTTAAACCCCAACTCCAGGTATCCACCAAGTTTTGGCCCCCATGATTCGTTGCATGGTGCCGGGTTTGCCGCAACGGAAAAAATAAGGCGTTACAAAAACAGTTTTTTAATTGCACCCCAGGCAAAAGAAAAAGAGGGCAATTTTGGTAAAAACCCTTCGCATTTTTTAATAAGCAAGGTGCACAAGCAATCGAGCCCCTTGTGGTAAAGTATCAGAAGAAAAAAAATTAAAATTAAGGGAAAAAAAATAAAAAGTTCAAATAACCCCCCTTTGCCTTTTACAAATAAAAAAATAAAAAGTTCCAAAAAATTTAGTATCTCCCCACTGAAAAAAAAATGTAAAATCTTATCCTGTGTGCAAAACACCCAGAAGAAAAAAAATTTTTAAAATGCCGAAATTTGAGTTTCATGTCCCCAAAAAAAAATAATAAAAAGGGGTTACAAAAAATCGTAGTAAAACCCCAAAAAGGATCAAAAAAAACACACAAAAAAAAAATCACAAAAAAAAAATACACTTCAGCCCCAAAAAAAAACCTTCACAAGGTCAAAAGTACGACTAGTGATGAGCGACTGCGTCAATATTTCCTCCGGGGCGATTCGATATAGTCAATTATGCCGTATCCCAAAAGTGATTATTGCCGATGACCATTAAAGTCAAATGGGGGAGGAAAAACACCTTATTCTTAACCCAAACAGGGGAGGGGCTTGAATTAACATCCACAACAAAAAATGGATCGTGCTACATCTTAGGCAAGACAATTTAGGCAACAAAAGCACGAAAAAACTAAATTATTCACTATCCCCCGCCTGTACCACAGCAGACCCTTAAACCTTCAAACCCAAAATTAAAAAGTGACAGAAAAGGGAGTATTACTTGAACACTTTTTAGTTTTAACTGCACATTGACATACCTGTCCGGGCCCAGCGAGCCCCAAACCTGCATGACCCCCAGATTTAAAAAGTGCCGGAAAAAGAGTCTTTCAAACCCCCATTTTAGTTTTAAATGACTTGACTACACTTGTCCCGTACCAAGCATGACCCTAAACCTTTTTACCCACAGATACAAAGTGGCGTATGCATTTTTTACAGTAAATTTTTTTTTTAATGACATTTGTTTACGAATTTATTATCATTTTACATTTTTATCATTTTTCTTTTTTTCAAGTGTATAAATAGCACATACACCCCTTTCCCGGAGTTTTTAAAGGTATTTTTTACACTGTATATGTTTAATTCGTTCACCACCCCATAAGAATAAATTTTCCTAATCATCCCCAAAACCCCTCTTAGTTGAAAGAATTTGCCCACCTGGCTTTTGAAGTGATTCAGCCAAACAAATTTATTGGGTTTTTTTTTTCCCCAAATCCTTCTTCAGGAATTTGGGCAGCTCCCTGGAGATAAATAATGCACCCCAAATGAATCCAGCCCCAGAAAATTTTAAGCCCAATTGGCTTTGTGTCCAGGGCCCCCGGAGCCCCTTTTTTACATACTTAAACCCCACAGAAAACACCTTTTTCAAAATCTGATTTTTTTGAGAAAATTTGAAGCTCTCCTGATTGCCCCAAAGGCGAGAGCCAGTGCCCCCGGCAGTCATCTGTTAAAAAACGGGGTCCAGCTCCAAGGGGAATACAGGGGTGCGGTGAGAGCCCCGGCTGGCGTCCCATCTATTAACACGGGAAAAATGCCCCATACGCAGCAAAGAAAAAGTCGTGTGAAAACAAGTGGGGGAAGGTAAGGTGTAAGACCTCCCGCCTTTCCCGTACACAGTCAAGACCGGGTACGCTTCCCTTCTTGGAGTGCGGACCAATTGACTTCACGGAAATAGGTGGTTAACCTTGTTCCCCCCAGGTGCCCTTTTTTTTGGCATTTTTTTTTCTGTTTTACTCAACGTGGGAGGAAAAAGTTCGGGTTTTTTGTTTTCTTCATTGCTCCATACTCCAAGTCCTCGAATAACCTACATCGGCCAAGTCTTCCTGTACCTCCCCCGTCAATTTCAGAAAAATATTTGTACCCGCTATTTTGAAAAATGCAAAATTTTTTGTAGTTTTTTTTAGAAAACACATTTTTAAAAAAAGGATGGAATCCCCCCAAAGTCTTTGTTTCTCTTTTTTTAATTGAATTTAAAAGGGTTGTCTCACTACAGGGGATTTTCTTTTCCATTTAAAATCTTCAAAACAAGTCCTTTTTCAATAATGTGTCCTTAACAGTGTCCTACTATTCCCGGTTTTTTACAGCCCACACCCTTGACCACCTTGACAATTGTGAAGAACAAATGTCTGTTAGAAACCCCTTTTTTTAAATAGGACCTGTTATATGCATTTCCACAGAAACAGACCCAAAAAAATTTTAATAAGTCTTCTCGCCCCCGTTTAAAAAATTGTGAGGGAGAAATCCCCTTAGACCCCCAATTTCTTTTCCCCCCAAAACCCTGATTATATTTTTCTCAAGCCCATACCCCCCAAAACCCTTTACAATTTCGAAAAATTCTAAAGATAAGTGAGTAAATGGAAACTTTTTATGAAACCCTTTTACAATTGGGGTCTTTACAGTTTTCCCTCACCGCAAAAACCCCAAAAAGAATTTTAGCAACGGGGGAAAAAAAAATTTTAGTAAGAAATTATTTTAAAAAAAAAATTTTCAAGAGACCATTAATTCTGGAAGGGAATGTGAATAGACCGCAATAATCGGCCTTACCCTTGGGCACACAAAATAAGAATCAGGGTCCATGCCCCATTACTTGAGAAAGTAAAACGATCCACAAATCTGGAAAGCCGGATCGTTTGTCTGTAAGAAATCCTCCAGCGTGCTGAAAGGGGCAAGATGGACGCTGGCTGGGGGCAGAAAACACCTCTATGGTGTGGCAAGCGAGCTCGGGCCATTATCCATTTGGGTACCCCAAATCGTTGGGTCCAAAATACCAAAAAAATCGGTTTGAGATGCAGAGCGTGACCCCTGATTTAAAGCCGGGCTCTGTGTGTTGATGTGTGCCCCGCATTACAGCTTGGGAGGTGGTAAAAAAAAAAAAAAAAAAAAAATTGCCAAAGGGCACCCATTAAGCTTTTGCCACAATGCCTGCGCCCGCTACGGGTACTTGGCTATCTACCTACACGTCGCTAACGTTGTTCCACCCAAGACATTTTAAAAAAGTGAAGCAACGCAACAGATTTCCAGCGATCAATCACCGGGCACCAATTTTCCCCATTTTTCCTTTTATTTGGGTGGGTGAAAGGAAAGGCTGATTTGTTTTGTCCGGGGACCGGGGGGTGGCCACCCCTAACTGTTTTCATTTTATGGCCTTTTAAAGCAGGATCATGTTTGGAGGAAATGGAGCTCAAACACTCAGGAGGATGGAGCCTTGATTCCCAACCTCTGGTCGAGGGGGGCTAGCAAATGATCTTCCTATCTTCCTCCCCTCAAATCCGGGCCCAAACCCCTTTCCAAGGGCAGGGAAAACGGTAACGTCGGGGCCCCGGGAATACCTCCTCCCCGCTTCCTCCCACGCTTCAAAAACAGTCCCGATTGCCTCAAAGACCCCTGAGAGTGAGAACCGCCTTGACTACTCTGGACCCCGAACCCCCTGCCCCAATAAGACGGAAAAAATTGGAAACTGGGGCCTTCTGGATTTGCGGGAAAAAAGGCTCCGTGCCGCATTTGTTCCTCCGTCCTGGTGGGACCCCGATGTTTCAGATGTCCAACGATCGTTTCCCGAACCAAAAACTCACAATGCTCATGCTGACAAGGGCATTGTCCGCACAACCCATTTTGGTGGCTTTTTCCAAAACGGGCAAGGTGGGCAGAGCCCTTTCACCTTCCCTCCACTTCGGGCTCAAAAACCCCGAGGGCCCCCAACCACTGCTTGTCAGGCCTTTGGTAAAACTTCTACTGCTAATGGCATTGCGCCTGCCACAACGCTTTGGGGAGGGGGGAATTCCAGCGGGGTTGCCCAACGTCAACCATGAAGGGATCTTTTAAAAATGCCTTCTAAACCCCAAACCCCCCGCTTTTGTCATTAAAGGGGTTTTCTTCAAAAAATTTGGTTTAAACCCAGGGGGGGGTTTACAAACGGGGTTGAAAATTTGGCTGCTTCAGTTGGACGAGCAAAATGATGCAAAATTACATTTTTTGGCCGTGACGGGGGGGACAAATTTAAAGGGCTTCGGGAAATGCGGTTGCATTATCCACTGAATAACAGATTGGCAAACGCGGGATCGAACTTTTATTCACAGGGCCCTAAACCCACGTGCCGGGCCCCTTAATGGTCCTGCAATCGACGATCCCTAGCTTTCTTGTTGTCGCCACCACTGCAAGGGCACCTTCCTCTACCTCAAACCCCCAAGTCCTACACCCCCCCATTTTGCTCGCTTTCCATCTGCTTTTCCCTCTCCAGGGTTCAGAAAGATAAAAATTTAAAAAGGGTTTGGGAAGGGGTTTTTTGGACATTCTTTTAAATTGAAAGAAGGCAAATCACGCTTTTTCTTTAAATCCCTCTTTTTTCCCTAAGCCAACTAGGATTAGAAACTGAATTGTTTCTGCAAATACCTGAAAAAATTTGCAGTCGGTGGAAAAACCCCCCGCAAGACAAAATCAACAGTGTTCCCCTTCAGTCCCGGATTTACAACTGCCCAGTAAGGGCAAAAAATGAAAGGGTTTTTAAACAAAATATCAAAAAAAGTGCGCTACCCGCGGCAAACAGATTCACCCTCCCAAAAAAAATAATTTAGAAGTTACACGGGTGAGAAATTTTTTTTTTTTGCAGCAATGACAAAAGAGAACAGTTTTCTAGAAAAAATTTTCTAAACAAAATTATCGTTTCAACTTTGGGTAATTTTAAAAAAAAAATAGGGCCCCACCACGGCAATACAGCTATTTAAAAGTTATATGGAAAACAAAACGCTGTTTTTTTGCACCAAAAGAAATACATCAACAGTAAAATAAAAAAAAGTTTTGATCCTAATAAAGTACATTGGGGGGGGCCTTTTTAATAAAACGGGCTTTCGCCAAATTTAAAAAAAACCTAAATTTTAAAAATTATAAAGGAAAAATAAAAGGGGGTATTGCACCAATGAAATACACCTGCGTTTTCTAGAAAATTTCTGTATCCTAATATAATACAAAGTGGGTGTTTGAAACCCCAAAAAGGCTGCAAAAAAATAAAAATACAAAAATTTAACTCAGGTGCAGGTTTTGCTTGCCAAAACCTGGTAAAAAAAAAAAGAAGCCATTTCAAAGCAGGTTTAAAAACAAAAGTCGGGGTGCACAATAAACCTCTCCATTTCCCAAAAATTTAAAAACCTTTCCCCCTTGTTCGTCCCCACCCGGGCCCCCCCCCAACCCCCCCCCTAACCTGCGGCATAAAAGCGCAAAATGCTTCTTTAAAAGTCTGTCTAACAAAAGCTGAAATTTTTCTAATCTACCTTTTTCTAATGTTCCCAGCTAAAAGCATAGTTGGTTTTTATAAAAAAAAAAGAGAAATGTGTCCTTTTTAAACTGACTGAAATTTTAAAAAAAACCTAGCCAAAACGTCCTGCTCTAAATAGAGACAAAACACCCCCATGAACAGGAAACGCTGGTTTTTAAAGCAAAACTGGTCATGTGAATTTTTTCCCCCCAAAGACAAAACCCTACCCCATCACAATCATGCCTCGCCCACCCAGGGGAAACCCCCTCTATGCTCTAAGCGGGTTTTTGGCCCCCCAAAATACAGTTTTGTGCCGAAAATGGGGCAATGTAATAGTTTATGCCCCCAAAATTTCAACCCAAAAAAAATTTTGTTTATCGGAAAATTTACGAACAACCTAAAAACCCTGCCGAATTTTAACTTTTTTGAATAAATCGGGTCAAAACCCAAATGTTGACTTTAACTTCATTGTTTTTAAACTTTTTCCCGGACTTTTTTTTTTGGGGGTAGTTTATTTACCTTGCTTTTGAAATTCAGGGAAAGTTTCCCCTCTTCTCACTTTCTTCTTTCAGCTTTATGATAAGCTTCTCTAGGTCCTTTGGATCATCTAAGAAACAAATCAACAGCTCACCATATCCTCCTTGAGACAGGCTAGAAATTCCATGGTGCACGAACCAATCACCCGGCCAGAGGTGCAGCAAATCCAGAACGCAACATGAAAAAGGTAGGTTTTACACTCCACAGAAAAAAAAACAAAAACTTTATTTTTCCCATAGTAGAAAAAAAAAAAATCAAATAACCAAAAAGGGTTTTGGGTTTTTTGACGCGTTTTTTTGGGGCTACAATTTTTCCCAAAAAGGGGCCCTTAGTCCTAACCTTTCCTAACCCAATCCCCCGCATGGGTTATAAAAAACAAATAATCATAAACTGGTGGGGCATTAACCCCAGATTTCCGAAAAAATATAAAGAAAAAAACCCCCTTAAAAAAAACAAAGCTAAAAAAAAAAAACACAAAGCTTTTAGAAAACTAATATACTAAATAAAAAATACAAAAGATGGGGTTTAAAGGGGTAGAATCCAAAAAGATTCCTACAAAAAAAGGAAAAACCCTTTCCCCCAAACCCCCTCTATAGGGGGGTTTAACCCTTTCCAAGCTTTAAAACCCCTTTGGCCTTTAGCGGGGCCAAAGTGTGTTTCAGAAAGGTTTGGGACCCCTCCTGAAAAAAGACCAAAGGCCAGTGTATTTAAAGTCCCCTAAAATCTCTCTTATTCTGAAAAAAAAGAGCCCGGGGAAATACACATACAAAAAATCATGTAAACAAATATTTTGAACGGCAAAATTAAAAGAATGGGTTTTAAAAGTAATTTATGCCCTGTGGTAGTGGAAGGAACGCCATTTTCCATGGGAAATTTTTTCCCATTCTGCCCCAAATTTTTTAGCCCACCACCAAGGTGCACCACCCCTTATGCCAATTACTTTTCTGGCATAGGTTTCCCCTCTTTGAAATGTTGAAGCCAACCACTGCCGATCATCACAACCCTTGTGTGTGAGGTTTCATTACATTAGGGACTCACGTGATATCCTTAGAATTTTGGAAAATTTTGGAAAATATTCAGTGGAATTCTACATTTTCTTATTTTTCTTGCGCTACATGTGGACATTACTGCCCTATATCACATCATCCCCATGATCAGAAGTATTTGTAAGCAGTAACAGAACACAAAAATTTAAATATACAACAAAAAATTACAACTCAAAAGAATATTTGTTACAGCAATCACTTTTCTTTTGTGCCATAACTATTTTTATTTCTGTGGTCAGTTTTACCTCCAAATCCCGGGTTGTCCAATGGGAGCTAGTTTTTCGCCCTCATTGGCCATTTTTATGTATCTTGGTGGTAGGAACAATATAAATATATATATATTATATATTAAATATATATATATATATATATATATAATATATATAATATATATATATTTTATTTATATTCTCTATCTAACCCTTTTGTGGATTTCATTTTCTGGTATGGAACATATATTGCTAACACCTAATGATATGGCGAGGTGCTGTGTCTTCCGTACCAGAATTTGTGAAATACATTAACAATTCAGATAACCTTCAATTCACATTTCATTGTGATCATAACATTTCCTTTTTGGATCTCCAACTTTCTGCTGATTCAGAACGTAATCGCATTTATACTTCTACCTATAGAAAGACTGTACAGGTACTGCGCATATTGTCATGCGTCCTAGCTGCCAACCCAGACACCTAATAAAACTTGCCGGTAGATGGAATTTGTTAAGGGTCACGTAACGTTAATAAAGGATGTAGCTTACAATAAAGAGAAAACTCATTATGGAAAGATTAAGTAGAAGGGGTTACTCCTCACAGGACCTCAGTCGGGCTATGGGGATAGCTGACAAGAAATCGTAACAATCTAACAATACTGTGAAAAAATCCCAGGATAATTCTAAATCAAACATATACTTCAGTACACAGTATAGCAAACACTATAACCAAATTGTTAATTTAATTAAAAAATATATACCTATTTTGTGTATTGATCCTGTCTTGAAGGACATATTAGGAAAAGGTTGCAGTTTTGTGTCTAGACGAGCACACACGTTGGGTAATTCTCTTTTATCCAGTTTGTATTGTCCGTCAAAGAATACTTCATGGTTAAAATTTAAGGGTTGCTTTAAGTGCGGTGTGAATAGGTGCATATTATGTCTGCACATGGACAAATGCGCGTTCTTCTCTTCCGCTACAACAGGGTATCAATATCCTAATAAAACATTCATTAATTGCCGTTCAAAATATGTTGTATACATGATCTATTGTACTGAATGTGATCTTCAATATATCGGGTGTACTACCCGGGCTCTCTTTTGTCAGAATAAGAGAGCATATTTATGACATTGAACACACTGGCCTTAGGTCTATTTCAGGAGCGTCCCGACATTTCTGAGACACACACGTTGGCTCCGCTAAAGGCCTAAGGGTTAAAGCTCTGGAAAGAGTTAACCGCCCTACTAGAGGCAGGGATTGGAGGAGGCGTCTCCATGATAGAGAAGCGTTTTGGATTCTATCCCTTAACACATGCTTTCCAAACGGTTTAAATGATAGATCTGATCTTTTGTATGTTTATTAGTTTTCTATAAGCATGTGTTTCTTATGTTTATCTTTGATATTTTTAAGTGGGATAGTTTCTCTTATGATTTGTTTGGCTCTCTATGGGTTAATGCACACCAGATTAGGATTACTAGCTTATATAAGCATGCTGGGTATTCGGGCTAGGTATGTTATGATCAAGGGTCCTTCTTGCAATGTAGACTCGAAACGCCACATCATGTTTGTTCTTTGATTTTATTTTTTTCTATTATGGGACAATAAAGTATATGTTTTTGATACATGGAGTGCTGAACTACCTTTTTCACATTGCCTTTGGATCATCTGCATATCTCAGATTGCTAATGATCCTGCCGCCTGTTTTAGCCCCAACACCTAAATTAACTAAGACAAGATTTCTCATTAATAGTTCTGCATAAGGTTTGAAAAGAAATGGAGAGAGGATTCATGCGTGTTACAGAATGGTTTAAGATCAAACAGGATGGATCTCTATACCTGGTCCGTACTGTGGCTTCTTGATCATTGTAGTGATCTGATTAACCTGATCTGGTGCAGCCACACTCCTACTTCACGTTGTGTTTTCCAAAGCCTTCCATGCTAACCACAGTCAAAAGCCTTAGTGTAATCAATGAAGCACAGGTAGAGCTTTTTTAGGTACACTCTTGTGGTTTCTATGATCCACCTCAGGTTTGCGATGTGATCACAGGTTCCTATCCCCTATGGAATCTAGATTGGGTATCAGGAAGTTCTTGATCAAGGAAGTTGCTTGAGTGCTTCTGAATAATGACTGCACCAAGTAGAAAAAAATACAAAATCAAGAAGCTGTAGTGCGAATTCAACCTGATTTTTTTTTTTGATACACGAACAGATTTTTATGTGGTATTTTAGTAAAAATATTCTCTGCTCTTACATTTATCAGCATACCCTCTTTTTTCCTTTTAAACAGAATGTCTGATGCTTGTTGTGTTAAACCAGTGATTCCATCACAGTTTCCTTAAAGGGGTTGTCTCGCTACAGTGATTGGGTTTTAATTAAAAGATCTTTAAAAAAACAAGCAGTTTTGCAATATATGTTCATTACAAATGTCCTACTGATTTTGAGTTATCCCTGGTAGTAGGAGTACATCAGCTCCTCAAATCACTATAGCCACCGCCCTGTTGATTTTTATCTCACTGGCTGCCAGTGCTGGTGACTCATCAGCTTCTCAATACAGGTTGGAGCACAGAGCCCCTCCTGCACTGTAGGAGGCCACTTGTGATGCTTCTGTAGGGAAGGGAGGGGAAGGGCTCTGTCTTATGTGTCTGTGTAGCTGTGCTGCCTGGATTAACCCTGTGTGTGCCTGCTCCCTCCTGCTCTCTACACAGATTGAGGAGAGCAGGGGTGAGGCTGATATGTGATCAGTACGATGTGACAGCAGTGAAGTGTGGTACTATAATCATGATGTGTCTGTGGAGCTTTGACTATACTAATAGAACAGATCCAGGGGGGGCATGTAAACTGTTCATATCCCTCCCTGCTCTGCTGTATTAGTGACATATGGCGATTATAGTAACACTTCACAGCTGCCCTGTGTCTGTTCTGACAGGGTTTGTTTGTTGTTGCTTGAGATGTCCGTGGAGATTTGTATGCCAAGCAGGGGTTATAGGAACCTTTACACCCCCTCTGCTCTGCTATTAGCATACACAGCTTCACAGACCTCTGGCTCCATAGCCACTCATAGATCAGCCCTCTCCCTGCTGTCTCCTGACTCTGTGGAGAGGAGCAGCAAGAGCTCGGCCACAGCAGCAGCACAGTGCAGCTGATCCAGCAGTGAGCAACCGGCAGCAGACCTAGGCAGGCACACACAGGGTTAACTCTGGCAGCAAACTCCCTCGCCATCCCCCTGCTGTATAGAAGTTACTGCAGTCAGAGGAGAAGAGCTGTCTGTGTGCTGAGGGGAGGGGTGAAGGAGGAGGAGAAGAGGCAGACAAGAAGCACGCCGCTTTATTCAAAAATCCTATGCTGCCAGACACACTGAGGTAGGCTGAAAACCTGCAGTGAGACAACTCCTTTAAGTCCCAATTAATAAATCTTCAGAAATATTGCTTAACCTTTTCCCGTCACAGTCCATTTTTTTTTTTGTCACATTTGTCCTTCCCTCCCCACCAAGAGCCTTACCTTTTTTTATTATTTCTCCATCTAGAAATGAAGGCTTTTATTTTGCGGGTCAAGATGTACTGTCTAATGGTGTCATTGACCATACCATAGAATATACTGGTAAATGGCAAAAAAAAAGTGGTGTCAGAATTTAAAAAAAACAAACATATTTGCACCAAGTTTGTGGGGGGTTTGCATTCACTCTGCAGTAGAAATGTGTTATTTGTATTCAGCGGGTTCATACGATTCTGGAAAAATCAATTATTTAGAGTCTGCGCTGTGTTTGAGCAGCATTAAAAAAAAATTATATTTTTCAAATTTTCACCGCAATGCCATTTTCTGCGACCCATAACCTTTTTGGACATATGGACATGAGTGAGGGTGCACTTTTTGCAAGCTGAATTTTACTTTTTATTGGTACCAGTTTGGTATACATGTATTTTTTTTTCTTCTACGGTGTTCAGCATCCCGAATAAATGATATTATATTTTTATAGATCGAACTTTTATGAATGAAGGGATAGCAACTATGTGCAGCTTTTTATTATTTATTTTTTACATGTTAAACTGGAAAAGCAGGGCGATTTCAAATTCTAATTTATATATACACTTTAAAAAAAACAAAAAAAACTGTCACATTGAGTTTTTCTCGGGTACTTGCTCGTTAGTACACCCTTTTGCATTGTATAAACAATACAAAAGGGTGTTCAAAGATAGCAGTTCTAGCACTTTGTGCCTGGGTCAGGAAGTGTTCGATTCTCGCTGTGGGGGTGCCACCTGGAGTGAGAAACTGTGCGCTGCACTGCTTCTCATTTATTTAGGGGGTGTGGCTGCGAGTTACACAGCAGGTAACGAAGCTGGTTCCATTCACTGCTGTTACTAGCAGTTAGAAGCTGGCACCTGCCGCCTATGTAGCAGTATCGCTAAGTAATCCCACTACACAGACCTTTACTGACAGTATGATGTATTCATACATCATATGTCGGTAAGGGGTTAAAACATGATGTAGAGGTCTCCTAACTTCTACATGAGCTGAGATAGTAATATTCAAAAATGAACAAAAAAAGGAAAAAAAATACATAGTACTCACAAGACCATGATGTTGTTCACTGTATTGTATAGTAAAAATAAAGACATGATTTGAACTCCTCAGAGAGGAATAAGACTTAAATCCATCTAATAAATGTTAATGGGGAAGCACAGTCACTGTGTTTTATACTTGTGAAATACAATCATGGTTTTAGCCCCTACTACGTAAGGGACGCAATATGTAGACGCTAGTCTTTTCAAAGTCTTTAAATTCACCACATGTACATCTAGCTCTAATAAATTCTCCTATTCTTAAATTATTGATAACATGTTTAGGACAGCTGGTGGTATATAGTGGGGAATTACCCAAAATAGGTCAAATCAAATGTAGTCTATATAAGAAATCTGTCACTGCCAAGTGGTTTGAAACACTTAAGGCTATGTCTCCGCTGCACACAAAAACGTCCATTTTTTCAGCTTTTTTCGTTTTCAAAGAACGACTGAAAAAGTAAAAACTTTCTGTAGTCTCCACAGAACATTTTTTTCAGCTCGTTTTAGTTGCTGGTTGGTTTTTTGAAACATATATATACTAACCCACAAAGAAAGATTATATTTCCATGTGAGCTAATTTCCAATACGCCAAAATAAACCCAAGTAACAAATATGGAAAAGCAAACTAAATAATAAAACTTTTATTACACTAGTTAAAATTGTGAAGATAAACAATTTTCTCACACTTAAAAGAGCCAAAGTTAAGAAACAACATTACTGCGTAGCCATCTCAAAAACAGTATAGTTGTAGCCTGTCAGATATATATTGGGGTGAATATAGGGAATAGTGGTAGCAGGGAGGGAGTGAGTGAGGCCACTATTTAATAATGCCACACACCCTATCCAGACCCTATTATGTAACCTACCAACCAAATGCTACCTAACTTACAGGGAACCAACATCATGATAAGGACGACCCCGTCCGGAACCTTACCCCTGTCCAAATTTCCCTATTACACCCTAGTGCTTACAACACGTCAAGCTGTTACATGCAAAAATGCTGTGAAAGAAAAAAAACTTACATACACATATACACAGGGCTGTTCCTAGGCTAAATTGCACTCAGGGCGGAGTGAAGAAATTTGCACCATTAACATGTTGTGCTATGTCGCGATACATTACATGATCATTTACCAGTGCTTGAATATATAAAAGTAATAACACAAAGTTCTGTGTATAAAACTACTATATTATAGTCATACAATTACTAAATATCAAAGATAAACAAAACCAGAATCCCAAGACTAAAATTACCAATAATCCTACCAAGATGAATACCACCGCAACATGACCACATATCACCACTAGTGACTGTAAAATACTGCCACACCATGAACACATATCACCACCACATAGTGACTGAATAATAAGGTGTCTGCAATATGGTAAAATCATAGCACTCTATGAATGCTATGATTTTACAGCATACTCCCCAACATGTACTAAGAACCGAGAGAAAGAAGTGACATGTAACTTCTTTTCAGCACTTATGTGCCAGGGAAAGTGAAAGTCAATGAGAGCGCTGTGTGAAGTACGTGCTGACTAGCATATACCTTCCCACAGCAGGTGTATAGCAGCGTGCACTATGCCATGTGAAAATATCCATGTAAATTGGACTGACACAGCAAACACATATATGTACTGCACACGTTTTTATACACTGGACTGACACAGCACACATATATATGTACTGCACACATGTATTCATACACTGGACAGACACACTACACATATATATGCACATTGCACACATGTGATAACACACTGACATTGATGTGTATATATGTGTACTGTCTGTCCATGTGCATAGATTTCCCCATGCATATGTATATACATGCATTTTTTACACTACATAGCCATGTACTCTGCACACATGTATGTATATATACACTGAATTCATACACATTTACATAAATACACAACACATGCATTTAATGAGACATGCCACACATGTACAAACATTTTACTGCACAGTTATGTATCCTTTCTGGCTTTAGTACTGTATACCAACACCTACATTCATCTTATAGTCTGATCCTTTGCATTAAGGGCAGGTTCTCCCCTTTTTAACCCCCAACCAGTGGGGATAAACAGCAGAGGGCAGGGACTGGGCACTGTGATTAGGCAGAGCTGCAGGGAGCAACATGGCAAGATACCAAGAGAGAGAGACAAGAACTCCGCAGGACCAAGAAAGTATAAAGAAAGCAGCTGTGGAAGCTTCAAAAAATAAAATGATCACCTCCCCTCAGCTAAGTAACTGTGAGAACCCTGTACCTGAAACTTTGGAGCTCGTTAGGGAGAGGCAAAGCAGGCAGTGGATGCTCGTCTTCAGCACACAGCAGCTGCTGCTCAGCGTATCTGTAGAGTACAGCAGCAACTTCGCATCTGCTCTGCTGTAGCTCAGATCTCTCTGAGCCATAAACCGGACACAGCTCAGCACCTCATCACTGCTGCAACAGGGGTTTGAAACAATTCCCTGGGGGCAGCAGCATCTACATTAAAGGAAAAAGTAAAACATAAGCCATGAAGCAGTGAAGTGCCGTCCCCTCTCCCCTGCTGACTGCCCTGTAATACATACGGCCCTGAGAGTGAGATGTTGCCGGCCTGCTTTTCCTGACTGGCGGGTGGCACCCCCTCTGGTGAGCAGCGCCCCGGGCAACTGCTCACCTTGCCCGCCCCTAGGAACGGGCCTGCATATACAGTTCCCACCTCACATATGGTCCCAACATGTTTCGGTACCTGCTTTACCTCATCAGGGGACAAAAATCAGTAGGCTAAGTGGATGACAAACAATGAGCATATGGCTCACAATGTGGCGTTCAGCTATGGTGTGCACACCATAGCTGAACGCCACATTGTGAGCGGTTTTTGAAACATGTTGCAAAAAAACGGCTGAGCAGGGCAGAAAATTTACAATTGTAGTCTATATGAAGCACTGGATGTTTTTTGCAGAAATTCACAGCAATTCTAATGCTGTGCATTTCTGCAAAAACGCACCAAAAAACTGACTTAGCAGCTTGAGTTAGGCAGTGGTCCAGAAACTCAGCTTTCTAATTGTTTTTAGGATTTGGTTTTCAGGTCATTTTTTGTCCACTGCCAATGTCCACTGCCATGTAGACATAGCCTAAGACACCCATCTACTATCCCCTTTTTCGCAAAACGGGTTATTGTTTATAACATCACATCTTTTCTCCTCCCTCGCCTTCCAAGACACAACTTTTTTTTTTTATTATTATTTTTTTCCATCCATCCACATAGACTTATGTGAGCTTGTGTTTTGTAGGACATTTGCTAAATTAATAGTACCATAAAACGTGCTTGGAAACAAAAAAAAAAAAAACATTTGTTATGGGTGGAATGTGAAATAAATGCAGCTGCATATATATATATATATATATATATATATATATATATATATATATATATTTTTTTTTTTTTTTTTTTTTTTTTGGGAGGACGTGGTGTTAATTATTGCAGAATTTAGTGTCCAGTAAAAATGTTATCTTTATTCTATTGGTTGGTATTAGCATGTTTTGTACTTTTAGAAAACCAATAACCGATTTATTTTTTCTTTTATAGACCTGTGTGATGGCTTGCTTTTTACAGACCAAAGTGTCATTTTTATTTGGAAACACTTGGCCACTAAGGGATACAAATCGCTTCTACACCAGCCACCATGACAAAGTGGTCGGTACCCCTGAACCAAACATAATCCCTTCATGTCTGTTGTAATTAATACAGTTGCATCTATAGCGTTAACCCGTTACCGCATTTGGATGTTTAGGAATGTCCTGATGCCAGTAAGAGGCTTTATAACGGGATTGCACCGTGATTGTGGCCAGCAATTGCTTAATGGTTTAAAAACTTTACTTGTAACTTCTGATGTGTTCTATGTTCTGTTGTGAATAAAATATGAGTGATATTTCTAAATCATTGCATGTCTGTTTTGTTGACATTTTACACAACATACCAAATTTTTAGGAATTTGGGTTTTACTTAAAATCAGAACGCCATTTACACAGTTAAGCAGATGAAAAATCCTTTCTAATTCCCTCTCACTGGAAATGGAATTTTGACCTGCTTGTGCAGTTGTATATATGGCTGCTGTGATTTTAAATAAATAAGGTTACATATTTTTTGAAGCATTGAATTAAACTATAATGTAAAATGCTATGGATATAATGCACAATTCAAAAGCTTGCATTTCCATACACTCCCTTACCAGGAGGAGCTCAACATACAGGTACAGTAACCATTCCACCCAACACGGAATGCATATTATTTCTGAAAAAATAAAAATCTCTTCCTACATGGTGGCCATAAAATATTTGCAAGTGACATGGAGAAATTTAGCCCCATAGAGGCTCCATGCTTTCGTAGAAGAAAAAAAAAAATGATCAAACATACAGTAATTATGCCCTAAAAGGTAATTCGCAGCCTTGGAGAAATTCCTGGATATGAACTGAAAGGCAACTATACTAACCTAATGATATGACAAAATTATACCTCGATAACTGTTCAATAGTTGCAGCCATTGCAGTTTTCACCTCCCTGAGAGAGACCCATTTTTTTTAATTTTTTTTTTTAAATCTGTCATTTGTCACTTGACGTGAAAATAACTTTTTCCTATCCAAGTGATTCAGAGACTGTTTTCTCATGACACATTGTGCTTTAAGTTTCATTTTGGTCCATACAATCCTTGCTTATTTAAACATATCAGAATATCGTGAAAACGTTTGAAGACCGATCGTTACTCCACATAAAATAGTTTAGGACTAGCATCTTCCATAATGTCTTCTGTAGGTTGTCATTTTTTAAATGTGTAATTTTTGCGACATAAGGGGGCTTATAAATTTAGTAGATATTTTTTAAATTTTCAAGAAAATGAGCAACACTGATCTTTTTAGAGACCGGTCCAGTTCTGATGTGGCTTCACCACTTAATGCATTCAAAACCGCATTTATGAAGTTTATTAATCCATTATGTGTTTCACAGAAATTAAATCAATGTGGAGGTGAAATTTAAAATTTTCAATTTTTATCTGTTATTCACTGCAACACGGTAGATGTGATCAAAGAAATGCAACTCAATATCTATTCCCCCAATTCTACCGGTTTTAGAGATATGCCATATGTGGCTCAACCACAAGGCTCAGAATAGGAGGAGCAGTTATTGGACTTCGGACTCCTTTTCATTAAGATTTTCTTCAGATGTAATGACAGGTTTGCACACACTCTAAGGTGCTAAAACTTAACATCCCTAAAACGACCCCATATTGGAAACTATACCCATTAAGGAACATATTGACACAACACATCTTTCTTTTTTAGTGTTAGGCGGTCATATTTTTTTCCAACAATCTGCAATTTTAGCTGAAAATATTTTATTTTTGCAAAGAAACCTGGAGAGAGAAAAAAAAAAAAAAGCATCCCAAAATTTGTTACGCAATTTCTTCCAAGTTCAACAATATCCTATATGTGGGTACAAACTGCTGTTTGGGCGCATGACATAGCATACAATTGAGGGAATGCTATTTGGCTTTTGGAACACATATTTTGACGGGTGCCATGTCGCATTTGTAAATCCCTCAAAGTACCAGAACAGGTGAAACCTTCCAAGTCACCACAATTTGAAATCAACAACACTCAGGGATCATACAGGTGTTCCATAGTTTCTTTTTTAGCATTGAGCCATGAAAATGGGGTGGGGGGAGGGGGGGGTAAAGAAAAGCAGTTCGACCATTGTTTTTTGAGCTTCATTTTTATAGCGTTCACCATGCAGTATTAATGACAGGATACCTTTACTATGTGGGTCGGTACAACTCCATCAATTTTATATAGTTTTGTATGTTTAATTACTTTAACCCAATAGAAATGCATTTATAAAAAAAAATTGCATTTTTATGTCATCATAGTCTGATAGCCATAACTTTTTTTTATCTTCTGTATATGGAGCTGATTAAGGGCTTTTGCGGGATGAGTTGATGTTTTTATTGGTACCATTGTGGGGTTCATATGATGCTTGGATCGCTTTTTATCAAGATTTTTGTGAGGTGTTTTGAACAAAATACAGCAATCCTGGAGGAGTTTAAAAAATTTTTTTATAGCGGTCAACGTGTGGTATAAATGACATGCTAGCTTTACTCAACAGATCGATACCATTACAGCGATAGCCAATTTGTACATTTTTTTATGTTTTACTGCCTTTACGCAATAAAGACCTTTAATTGAAAAAGGAAAAACACGTTTTTGCATCGACGTAGTCTTAGAACCACTTATTCTTTTGTGTACATACAGTCATATGAAAAAGTTTGGGCACCCCTATTAATCTTAATCATTTTTAGTTCTAAATATTTGGGTGTTTGCAACAGCCATTTCAATTTGATATATCTAATAACTGATGGACACAGTAATATTTCCGGATTGAAATGTTTATTGTACTAACACAAAATGTGCAATATGCAATAAACCAAATTTTGACTGGTGCAAAAATTTGGATACCCTTATTTTATTGATTTGAATACTCGTAACTACTTTTTACTGACTTTCTGAAGCACAACATTGGTTTTGTTACCTCACTGAGCTTTGAACTTCATAGCCAGGTGTATCCAATGATGAGAAAAGGTATTTAAGGTGGCCAATTGCTAGTTGTTCTCCTATTTGAATCTCCTGTTAAGAGTGGCATCATGGGCTCCTCAAAACAACTCTCAAATGATCTGAAAACAAAGATTGTTCAACATAGTTGTTCAGGGGAAGGATACAAAAAGTTGTCTCAGAGATTTAACCTGTTAGTTTCCACTGTGAGGAACATTGTAAGGAAATGGAAGACCACAGGGACAGTTCTTGTTAAGCCCAGAAGTGGCAGGCCAAGAAAAATATCAGAAAGGCAGAGAAGAAGAATGGTGAGAACAGTCAAGGACAATCCACAGACCACCTCCAAAGTGCTGCAGCATCATCTTGCTGCAGATGGTGTCACTGTGCATCGGTCAACAATACAGCACACTTTGCACAAGGAGAAGCTGTATGGGAGAGTGATGCGAAAGAAGCCGTTTCTAAAAGCACGCCACAAACAGTCGCCTGAGGTATGCAAAAGCACATTTGGACAAGCAAGCTTCATTTTGGAAGAGGGTCCTGTGGACTGATGAAACAAAGTTTGAGTTGTTTGGTCATACAAAAAGGCGTTATGCATGGCGTCCCAAAAACACAGCATTCCAAGAAAAACACTTGCTACCCACTGTAAAATTTGGTGGAGGTTCCATCATGCTTTGGGGCTGTGTGGCCAATGCCGGCACCGGGAATCTTGTTAAAGTTGAGGGTCGCATGGATTCAACTCCGTATCAGCAGATTCTTCAGAATAATGTACAAGAATCAGTGATGAATTTGAAGTTACGCCGGGGATGGATATTTCAGCAAGACATTGATCCCAAATACAGCTCCAAATCTACTCAGGCATTCATGCAGAGGAACAATTACAATGTTCTGGAATGGCCATCCCAGTCCCCAGACCTGAATATCATTGAACATCTGTGGGATACTTTTAAGCGGGCTGTCCATGCTCGGCGACCATCAAACTTAACTGAACTTGAATTGTTTTGTAAAGAGGAATGGTCAAAAATACCTTCATCCAGGATCCAGGAACTGATTAAAAGCTACAGGAAGCGACTAGAGGCTGTTATTTTTGCAAAAGGAGGATCTACTAAATATTAATGTCACTTTTCTGTTGGGGTGCCCATACTTTTGCACCGGTCAAATTTTGGTTTAATGCATATTGCACATTTTGTGTTAGTACAATAAACCTCATTTCAATCCGGAAATATTACTGTGTCCATCAGTTATTAGATATATCAAATTGAAATGGCTGTTGCAAACACCCAAATATTTAGAACTAAAAATGATTAACATTAATAGGGGTGCCCAAACTTTTTCATATGACTGTAGCTGTGTAGCGGTTTGATTTTTGGCGGGAGATTTTTTTTTTTTTTGTTATCAATTCTGGGGCGACAGGGCTTTTTGATAACTTTTAAATTCTTAAGTCGAACGCCTGAAAAGTACTTAATGATCAACAAATTTTTTTTTTGTTTTTGCCTCCTTGCGTTTCAACAGTCGGAACTTTATATTTTCAATGACGCAGTTGTATGAGACTTGGTTTTATTCGGGAAAAGTTGTACTTTTTGGGGGAATATTTTTTTGCAGAATATTTTTTCAATTTTTTTTTGTTTTTTACACTATTCACATTTTTTGTGTGCACAATTATTTTCTTATTAAAATATTTATTTTATTAATTTTATATTTTTTCAACACTTCATGGTATTTAAGAAAAAAGTAAAAAAACAAAGGGATAACTGTTGTACATTTTTTTTTACACTTCGTAATGCATTAGCATATTCAAATATGCTAATACATTATAATTTGTGTCAGTTTGACACAGGCAGCAATCAGGGCAGCACACAGTGTACCCTGATCGCTGGCTTGTTATACAGACAGCCATGGGGCAGCCATTCCTCAGGCTTTGTTGGGTCACCGGGAGTCCCGATCACCCGACAAAGCAGGGAAAAGCCATTTGATTATGCCGCAGTCACTGACCACAGCAATCCAAGTGTTAAGCACATGGGAGTGGAGGTTACCCCAATGTCTGCAGTGATGCCAAAAGACGTCGATACAGACGAACGACCTGAAATGCCCAATGCCAAAAGACTGTGGGTAGTCATTAAGGGGTTAATTCTGTTTCTTGAAAGCCAGGGTGAAGAAAAAAACTGCAATCCTAGTAATGTTTGACGTTATTTTTACTCTGTGGGTCGATGCAATTACAGCGATACCCAATTTATATAGTTTTTTTATGCTGAAGCGCTAAAAAAGTATTTTTATTGTGTAAAACAATATTTATGCATCACTACTTTCTGATAGCTCTGTATGCGGAAAAATGTAAAAGTTATGGCTATGTAAGGCCTTTTTTGCTGAATGCACTGGCATCTTTGTTGTTTATATGATTTTTGATAACTTTATTACATTTTATGTGCTGTGGCAATGAAAATCACAATTCTTTGACAGTTTTTTTTTTTTTTTTTTTTTACACCGTTCACAGTGTGGGTTAAATAACATGACAAATTTATAGGGTAGATCTTTACACACTTGACTATGCCAAGTATGCACAGAATTTATTTTTCATCTTTTTTTGGGCGATTCGCGTTTCTAAAATGGAAAGGGTAGTGTACGCGTTTCTATTTTGTGTTTTAATTATTATTTTTCTTTAACAGCTATTCACTGTTTTTTGACTTGTCAGTGATCTTTAATGTACTTTGCTTGTGAGCTTGCACGATCTTCATGATGTACCTTTCAAATTGCAGAAACCTCATCCCGACAATGGCATATCGGTACGTCAAATGTCGGTAAGGGATTGAAGAAGAATACAACACTGAATCCGCATTGAATTCCTTGCTAAAATACATTGCGTTATCTTACCCTTAGAACTAAGCAAAACCTCTAATATTGTTATGCAGTGCCTACGTATTTCTATGTCATCTTGAGACAGAAGCATCCCAAAAAGTTTTTACATATTTTAGAATTTATATCAATTACTACTACAAAAATGTTCAGTAGTACAAGTATTGCAAATATTTCCTTATGCAAAAGTTCACAATTCAGAGACTGATATCATGTAAATGGTTTATTACTTACAACAAAGGAAAGAAAAAAAAAAAAACAGGCTAATTACTTCCAACCCCAGATGTAACAGGCAAACTCGTTAGTTTGAAATAAGTGAACAAGCCCAATTATTTTTCACAAAGTAACACTAAATAACAACAAAACAAGCAGCCATGATTTTTAAGGTTATTTTAAATAAATGCAAAACATTTAAGACAGTCTAGCAGAAAAAAGGCACTTATTAAAATTCTTTTATGGAATGTTATTAGAAAGCATAATATTTCTGCAACTATCCATCATAACAGTAACAGATAAGTATGCCAAATCTTAACCACTGCTGTTATATAGGTGAAGTCTCATGAACATAGATCTACAAAGTTTCTTTTGATTTATGTTTGTATATGTAACCCTACTTTTTCTATTTATACTGCACCAAAAGCCCACAATATAGTTTATTCTGGTTCACCAGTTTAGTAAACAAATGCCATTATCTGCAATATGACAAAAAAAAAAAACTTGTAGAACAAAGAGTGCAAAAGGGTTCCTAGTCAAAAGTAACATATTACATTTAATCTAAAAAAAAAAAAGTTCTATATTCCTGTTCGTACTTAAAAAGAACTGTACATTACTAACCCACAGATACAATCTATCTCCTAATTCACAATTCAGTATCCCTGTATTTTGTTGGTTGGGCATAAAATCCTCGCTTTGACTGGTCAGACAACTGACGTCGATAATCTTCCTCCTCTTCGTCACTTTCATAATTTTCTTTCTTATCCAGGTATGACCAAGCAGGTGGTTTCTGGGGCTCTGGAGAACGAGAACTTTAGAGAAAAACAATGGTCAAAAATTGATCGATCAATGGTATTCGAAAACACAAAGTACATATAAAGTAAGGCTCTGTCCAGACGACAAAATCATGTCCAGTCAGAATTCAGAATTTAGATGGGTGTTCAGATACTTGCAAAAGTTTGTTTGTCCAACGAGGCATGATTAAACCCTTACCACCGGAGACAGTTTTGGCCTCTCCGACAGCCGAATTTTTGAAATCCGACGTATAATTTTATGTGAGAATAACTCTGACACTTACCTATCCATGTGATTTAGAGACTGTTTTCTCGTGACACATTGTGCTTTGAGTTAGTAAGAAATTTTGGTCCAAAACGTCCTCGTTTATTTGTGAGAAACATCAAAGTATCGTGAAAAATGTACTATTTTCAAACTTCAAAAATTTCTGCGTGTAACACTGATAGTTACTTCACTCAAAATAGTTTCTTTCTAGCATCTACCATTTGTCTACTGTTGGTTGGCATCACTTTTTAATTTTTTTTTACGACATTAGGGGGCTTACAAATTTAGTAGTATTTTTCATATTTTCAAGAAAATTTGCAATATACATTTTTTTAGGGACCTGTCCTGTTCTGACGTGACTGATTGGCCTGTATGTTAGATACCCCCATAAATGACTTCATCTAAGAGACTACACTCCTTAAAGTACTCAAAACAGCCTTTAGGAAGTTTGTTAATCCGCAGGAATTAAAGCAAAGTGGAGGTGAAAATTCAAAATTTCACTTTTTTTGCAGATTTTTTTTTATACATTATTCACAAGAACATCGTAGATTAGACCAGGGAATGCAATTTAATATGGACTTCGCAGATTCTGACGTTTTTAGAGATATCCCATAATTTTTTTTTAGCATTAGGCTGTGAAAATGAAGACATTTTTTCTGCTGAAGGTTGACATCCTTTTTAAATGTCTTATTTTTTACGACACTAGGGGACTTAGATATTTAGTAATAATTTTTCACATTTTCAAGAAAACAGATTTGGACCAGTTTGGACGTGGCTTTGAGGGGCCTCCATAAATAACTCCATCTAAAGAATTACACCCTTTAAAAAGTATTCAAAACAGAATTTAGGAAGTTTATTTACCCATTAGTTGTTTCACAGAAATTAAAGCAAAGTGGAGGTGAAAATGGGATTTTTGGACTAACCGTAAAATCCTTTTCTCTTCCAATTCATTGGGGGCCACAGCACCTTGGGTATAGGCCCTTGCCTTCGGATCAAACGTGTTAGGCCCGCCCCGACGGCCTATGTCCCTCCTGCTGACGCCAGGCTGATCAGTTGGCACAAAAGCCGTGGCCGAGAGGCGGAACAAAAGAGAACCCTAATTCCATGGCGACAAAAAAAAGGGCGGGACCTGTTTCCCCCAATGAATTGGACGAGAAAAGCATTTTACTGTAAGTACAAAAATCCCATTTTCTCACCAATAATTCATTGGGGGACACAGCACCTTGGTATGTCCAAAAGCAGTCCCAGAGGGTGGGCAACTAGCAAACTTCATTAGCAGTGACAAGCATCAGCCCACTGCTACTTGAAGTACCCTACGGCCGAGAGCTGCAGCAGCCGAGGCCAAGGCATGAGTTGGGTAGAACTTAAGACGAGATATGAGCCGAAGCCCAGATGACAGCTTTGCAAACTTGCAAAAGCCGAGGCTTGAAGCCGAACCAAGCAGGCGGCCCCAACTGTTCGTGAGGAGCGAGCCGTGACCTGCGTAACTATGGACTAGATCCGGCTGGCAACGGCGGCCTAGAGGACCTGCAAGGACCCTCAGGAATGACCAAGAGGGCTGCACGCACCTAAAGGATCCGAAAAAGAGAGGTAGAACCCAACGGCCCTGACCATGCCTACCCAACGTAACAATCGTCCTCAAAGATGAGAGGACGAGTTGCAAAAAAGAGAGCAGAATTAGGTCTTCATCGATATGAAACGATGAACCCATCCTAGGGAATTATGACTGAACAAGACACAGAGTAACCTTGTCCTTCCGCAGACCCCAGAACAGGGGCCTGCAGACAGAACTGCCCGTACAGACACTTGGTGGCTAGAAGTGATGGCCACCCGGAAGGCCACCTTCCATAAAAGTAAACATAAGGAGACTTCCCGTAGAGGCCCGAAAGGTAGAGACTGTGATTTCCCAAACAAGCATTGAATCCCACGGTTTGATAGGCCTGCGAATCAGAGGGACCCAACGCATGACCCCCTGCAATAAAAACCTTAACCAGTGAGCGGGGCCCAGCTTGCTCTGCACAGAATCGGCGAACCGAACTCTGCCCTTTCAAGTGGGAGAGGACGAGCCCGAGCTCCCGGCCGGACTGTAGAAAGGACGGCACCCTTTGAGTGGAACATACCAACGGGTGAAATTTCTGGGTAACAGACCCAGGTAGACTGAGGCCTGCGTGCTCGAATCATGCTCCGTATAATGGAACCAGACGAACCCAGACGATCTAGGGCTGCAACCGCGGTACAGTTGGTTGGAGCAGAGGTCCCTGGAACAGGAGCCTGGGCGTAAAGGAGACGGTCAAGGACCGTTTGCCAATCGGGCACGAGGGCCGCGTACCACGACCTGCGACCCTAATCCTAAGGTGAAGGGCACAGCTGGTATCCTCTCAGATTCTAGGCACTTGAGCCCTTGAGGAAGAAGGGCCCAGGGTTAAAAAAGGCGGGTCAGACCAACCTGCCCCAAGGCAGGACCAGCAAGTCCACTGCCAGCGCCGGGGGACCCCTGGCCCTGGCCATATAACTCGGGCGCTAGGGATTGAGGCAAGACGCCACCATGTCGACGACTCGCGTGCCTCACCTTCGGCAAGAAAAGTGAAGCGTTTCCAACAGATAATTGGCCAAATTGGTTTTCCACCCCATGAAGGGGAATTGCCGACCAGGGCGGTACCGCTGCTCTGCCAGCGAAGAACCCTTGCAGTTATCTGAGAGAACTGCTCGGCCTCTGGAGCCAACCTGAAGATTCAGACATGCCACAGTCGTGGTGTTGTCGGACCGAACCCGAACTGGGTGCCCCCGGATGAGAGGGGAACCCAATGAGAGAGCGCTTAAGGAAATAGTTTGGGGTTCCAGCACATTGATCCGACGACTGGCTTCCCCGAGTGACTAGAGACCCCGCGTCGTCTGGGAGCCAGAAACGGGGGGCCCCACCCCGAAATGCTGGCGTCTGTGGTGATGACCAGCCATTGCGGGGACAGACATGACCTCCCTTGATGTAATACCGGGAAGGCTAGCCACCAGCCCAGGCTGAGACGAGCCTGGGGTGGCAGGCGCAGCGCTGAGACCAAGGACATTGGAGGCGTGCGTCACTGAGGCAGGATAGCCCGCTGCAGGGAGCGAGCAAGGAGCTGCGCAAAGACCAAGCCTCGGAGGCAGTCCTCAAGCTGCCAAACCCTCGCATGCAACTCTGAAGAATATGCCGGGTGCGATTCAGAAATAGGGGAACGACTAAGTGCTGCAGCTTCCAGAGGGGAGAGAACCCTCTGGAACCCGAGTGAGAATAAATCATCCCTCGAAATTCCATCCTTAATGATGGAATCAGACCGGGATTGCTGCAAATTAACCATCCAGCCGAAGCGCACTGCAACAGGGAATCCTGATGCTGACCCGGCAGGCGCATTTGAGGTGGGACCAACTCTCTGATGCGAAGGAACGTCATCAGGGTGGCAAGAGCTACATGAGGACCCTTGGTGCAGCGACGAAGCCGAACAGCAGAAATCCGAACAGGGAAATGTCGAGACCCTACTGTGAAAACGCAGAGACCGCTGATAGACCTGGGACATGGGAGCGCAGAGAAGTTTTTTTCAGCTGCTTTGGACATCAGGTTGTTTTCATCCCCGAGAGTGCGGATTGCCGGAGGGAAACCGACGCCCGAGCCAGAGCCGTGGGCACGGAGGCAGCTGCAACCGTGCTGGGTAAGCCAAACAAAGTGAATCCTTAAGTGGCGACCCTGCAAATCCAGGTATCGCTGGCCTGAACCTGCCAGATCCCCTGGAACTGGAGGAAATGCCGACACCCCAAAACCAATTCTTGGGTGGGTGCCGGCTCCTCAGACCAAGCGCTAGTTGGGCAAAAGGTGCTTGCGTGTTCTGCGAGACCGTCACGTGAATACCGCTGCACCGGCTGGCCCTGAGGGGGGGGGGGAGCATACTACAACCCTCTGTGGCCTCCCAAAAAAAACACTTACCGCAAGCCAGTAGAAGTGCAACCAATAACTCCTTGGAGGCTGCAACCCCCGCCAAAACTTCTAGCTCCAGGGAAAAGCGAACGGCCACTGCATTGGTCGACGCTCTAGCTATAAAACGGGTTGACACCAGTGAGACTTTACTGGGACCGCAGAACCTCTGAGAACTGGGAAGCACCCATTCCACCATTCCCTGTGGAGCTTCCAGCTGATGGCCGCTGCTGCTGCATGACCAGACCATGCAAGCTGAACTGCGGAGAAGTAAGCGCAGGTCACAGGGCAGCGGTTGTCATACCATCAACCCTGACTGGCCAAAAGCAAGAGATAGGGGAGTCTCCAGAAGAGGCCGTATCCGGGCCTGGAATTTTCACCTCCGTCCCAAATAGCCTGGCTAAGGGCTTGGACTGCTGCTGCCGCATCATCATCTCTGTCTGGCTCAAAGTCAGAATCAGAGGAGTCCCCACTTCAAGGAGCCGTGTCCAGGCATGAAGCTTCTATCTCCGACCACCGTCTGATGGGAGAGAGCTCGGGTGATAACGAGGCAGAGAGAACTCTAACCCGCTAACACTCCGTACGGGCTGCGACGGCATGTGCCCCATGGCAGAACCGCAACCTGGGGTACTCTGTACAGGGCGGCCACTGCTAGTGAGCGAGGGACCTTGCCCATTATGGGTCCACCGATCCCTGACAGGAGGCACTGGGTCCCGCAGTGGACAGTAGTGGAGCAGCACAAAGGGCACAAAGTGCACTGGGGCTAGCCAACAAAACTATCCTGTGGCAATGGGCGCCAGTGAAGCAAGTCGCCCCTGTTTTGGACACGGGCGGTTTAAAACACTTAGATCTTACCATCTCAAGTGCTGGTGTTTTTCTTCCTCAGTAGTCAGGAAAAGCCAGGATGCCGAACGCCGCAAAAACGGCATTTAGGCTCCGCCCCAACACAGGCCCGGGCTGCTGGAGGTCCTGCCCCATCCAAGGAGGGGCCCGGACCTGTCTGGGTCCGCTGCCGGGGAGGTCCAGGGCCAGAAGGGGGTGCGGCCTACTTGCGGACTAAGCCACCGGAAGCCGGGGGCTAAATTTGAACGCGCGGCCGCGGCACGACAGTCGGAACGGCGCCGGAACGCCGCGGGAGCGGGTAAGCAGCACCCGCAGCCCCCGAGAGGCCCATCTCACCCCTAGCAGCCAGCGCCAAAACCACAACACGCGGTAACTGGAACATGGTTAATGTGACCAACAAAATGCAACTCGATATCGATTCTCCCAATTCTATTGTTTTAGAGATATCCCATATGTGGCTTAGTGTGCTATTTGGCTCAACCACAAGCCTCAGAATAGGAGGAGCACATACTGGACTTTGAGGTCTCATTTATTATGATTTTTTTAGGCACCATTACAGGTTTGTGGACACTAAGATGCTAAAACTTAATAAAACAGCCCTAAAAAGACTCCATAATGACTCCATAATGGAAACTGCACCCCTAAAGAAATATGTCCAGGGCTGCAATGTTTCACTAATTTTTTTTAGCATTAGGCTATGAATTTTTATTTTTTTTTCTCAATCTGCAAATTTTATTTTTACAAGAAATCCTGGAATAAAGCACCCTAAAATTTGTTATGCAATATCTTCCAAGTTTAGCAATACCCTATGTGGGTGTAAACCGCTGTTTGGGCGCATGGCAGGGCATAAAAGGGAGCGCTATTTGGCTTTTGGAACCAAGATTTGGTGTGTGCCATGTTCCATTTGCAAAGTCCCCAACATAGCAGAACAGGTGAAACCTTCCAGAAGTCACCCCATCTTGGATTCAATTTACCTCATGGATCTCATCTACGGGTGAAGTGTGCATTTTGGGCACACAGGTGTTCCATAGTTTTTTTTTAGCGGGCCATGAAAATGGGGGGAGGGGTTGAGGCAGTTCTGCCATTATTTTTTGGGCTTCAGTTTTACAGCGTTCGCTATGCGGAATAAACAACAGGATAACTTTACTATGCGTGTCGGTACAATTACTAGGACATAAATTTTATATAGTTTTTTTTATGTTTTATTAGTTTTACACAACAGAAATGAGTTTATAAAAAAAAATCGTTTTTGTCGTCAGTCTGAGAGCCATAACTTTTTTATTTTTCTGTATCTGGAGTGGATTAAAGGCTTGTTTTTTTGCAGTTTTTCTTGGTACCATTATGATGTTTATATGATGCTTTCATCGCTTTTTACCTGGGTTTTTGTGAGGTGTTTTGAACAAAGTACAGCAATCCTGGAATTTTTTTTTTATTTTCTTAGCCTTCACATGCGGTATAAATGACATGCTAGCTTTACTCAGCAAGTCGATACGACTATAGCAATACTAAATTTGTATACTTATGTTTTACTGCTTTTGCACAATAAAATCACATTTATAAAAACACATTTCTACCATAGTCTGAGAGCCTTAACTTTTTATTTTTCTGTGTAGAGAGCTGTATGTGGGCTTGATTTTTGCGGAATGAGTTGACGTTTTTATTGGTATCATTTTTTGGGGGGTGGGAGGTGGGCAAGGGTTTTGGATTGCTTTTAAATCCTTTCTTTGAAAAGGTAGGGTTAAGAAAATACTGCAATCCTAGAATTTTTTTTTTATTATTAACAGCCCTCACCGCAGCCGGATACGTAACAAGTTAGTTTTACACTGTGGGTCGATAGGATTACGGCGATATCCAATTTACCATATTTTTTGGACTAGAAGACAAACCGGACTAGAAAGACGCACCTAGGTTTTAGACAGGGAAAATAATAATAATAAAAAAATATGCAGCAAAAAGTGTGGTCTGAAGTGTAGGTTTTTTTTGGCAAACATGCGACTTTTTGATTACTTTTTATTCCAATTTTTTGGGGATATTAAATGCCCAAAATCAACAATCTTGGTGTTTGGCATTTTTTTTTCTTCTACGTGTTTCAGCGCAGGATACATTATGTTGAAATTTTAATAATCGGCCCTTTTAACCATGGGGCGATACCAAATGTGGGGGTCACTTTTTTTATTTTTAAAAATTTGTAGAACGACAAAAGGGGGTGATTATTTATTTTTTTACTTTAAGGCTATGTCTACACTGCAGTGGACAAAAAAACTACCAGAAAACCAAATACTGAAAACGTTCATAAAACTGAGTTTTCGGTCCACTGCCTGTCAAAAGCAGCTGAAAAAACGGCCGTTTATTGGTGGATGTAACTCCACCCTACAAACGGGGATGTAGAGCACATTATTGCATCTATATGTAATCTTTTAGCCGTTTTACGGATTTTGGCACTAATAGAGTCCTCGCTTTTGTCGCTAAAAATACAATATTTTACGGATTTTGGTGCTGAAATATGTTTTACGGATTTTGGCGCCAAAATAAGTTTTTCTACGTATTTCTCTACAAATATTTTCTTGAGCTACAACACCAAGAGCGCCTTCTCTTTCTTTTTTTCCCCCACTTCCCTCCACTTTCCCAAGTGTCTGCTGTAAGGATTATTTTATACAGATGTTGGAGCTGAAATACGGTTTTTAACATATTTTGCCGCTATTAAAGTTACCTAGCTTTTGGGGCTAAAATACTGTTTTTTGTTTTTTTTTTTACGGATTTTGATGCTAAAATACGTTTTTTATGGATTTTGGCGCTTAAATAATTTTTTTTTTTTAACGGTGTCTGCCGCTAAAACACTTTTTTTAAACGTCTTGTGGCGCTAGTAATGTTACCTCGCTTTTGCTGCTAAGAATGCAGCTTTTCACAGATTTTGGCACTAAAAATCTGTTTTATTTACGGATTTTAGTGACGAAATCTGTAAAAAAAAAAAAAAAAACGATAAAAAAAGTAGTTTAGTGACAAAAAACGTAAAAAAAATGTATTTTTTGTCACAAAAGCGAGATAACTTTAATAGCACCAGAATTAGTAAAAAAAAATAAAAAAAAATAAAAGGATTTTTAGCATCAGAAGAGAGAACTTTATTAGCGGCAAAATCTGTTACCAAAGGATTTTAGCGCCAAAATCTGTAAAAAACCTTACTTTTAGCGAAAAAAATAGTGTTGCGCAAAAATCTTTAGCGACCAAAGCATGATCCTTTTATTACGAACGAGAACACATCAGACACTTGTATGCAGATTTGATAAGGTATAACTTTTGTTAACACCCACTATAGGTGAGATTTGGGTCTCCTGGGTGGGTTTTCATTTAAAATTTGTGCCGCCAAAAAACGTCCGGCGCTTTACATAGACTCCTGTAGTAAAATTTCTGCCCTGCTCTGTTCTGTTGTACTGCTGTACATAGGATTTTTCATTCATTACCTGTTACACCCCGCCATAGGCAGGGTGTAATACGTTTATATACATGGCAGCTGTGGAAGCCTGTATAAGGCTTCCTGCTGCCATGGCAACCGATCAACCCCCTGAGGAGAGGTGCACAGCACCGATCCTCATCCAGCAGGCGGCGGCGTTAAGAGCAGGGATAGATCCGGATCCATCCCTGCTAGCAGCACTCTCCCGCACAGACTGGCCGCAACCGCCCGCCCGCAGCGAGCAGCCGTCCACCTCACCCAGCTGCTGTCCGGCGCACCGAGTGGCCGGCGTCCACACTCTGTGGCCGTCCGCCGCACCGAGCGGCCGGTCCCTGCACCCGGCAAGCGCATGCGGCTCATAGCCAGTGCTTGCCACCCGCACTGAAAGATCTTGGGCAGGCAGGAGATGGGAGCTCCGCGATGCTGTGGAAAGCTGGCGGCGAGCTTTAAACCCGCCGCCGGCTTCCCAGAGCATCGCGGAACTCCAGTCTCCTGCCGGCCCGAGTTTGTATTCGGACTATAAAACGCACCCCTGTTTTCCCCCACAAATTTGGGCTGGAAAAAATGCATTTTATAGTCCGAAAAATATGGTATATAGTTTTTGTTAATGTGCTGTATAAAAAAAAAAAAAAAAAAAAATGTTCATTGTGTAAAACAGTATTTATGCATCGCTATCTTCTGAGAGCCATAACACTTATTTTATTTTTCCGTATACAAAGCTGTGCAAGGACTTTTTTTTGAGGGATTGACTGACCTTTTCTTTGCTACCACTTTGGCATTTCCGATTGTTTTTTATTCCATTTTATGTGCTGCGGGATAAACGAAAATCTGCAACTGCTTTTTTTGTTTGCTCTTTTTACTGCGTTCAGCGTGTGGGTTAAATAACGTGACGGATTTATAGGGTATGTCGTTAAGTCAATCACAAAGATTGTCAGGACCGCTAAAAATTAGGGACTGCAGTAGCATGGATAAAAACAATAATTAAAAATGGTATACATTAAGTTAGTGTGCAGTAAGCTTTGGAAATAGTATTTTGAGAAAACCCATATGACTGTCAACCATAACTCAGAACATGCTTGCAACTAAACCACGACGTACAGTGAACTATGCACCAGTTACCTTGTTGTTTGAGGCCGATTCTGGTCGGGTTTCTGTGGCTTTATAGGAACAGCATAGATATCCGGAAGTTTCGGTGCTAGTTCCAACTGCAGAAACAGAAAAACTAAACATTTGAGCTTTTACACATGGCTTGCACTATTATAAGGTCGCAGAAAAGGTGAAGACATTAGCAGTAACAGACCATACAAATAGGGTCAATGAAAAATATTTCATCTTCATGACAAAGCTCTTTACAGCCTTAATATCCAATTAAAAAAAGTCATCTTTTCAAAACATACATCATAAAAGGGAAAATATTTTTTATATGAATCTTTAATCATTTCACTTTTGTGACTAAATTTAGATCTTCATATATTGCCAACACAGAACAATTATCATGTTTTATGCAGAGGAAAGGCAGAGGATGGGCAGAAGTGTAATAAGTTTAACCAAAATGTATGCAAAAAAATATATAAAAAGTACAGGCAGTCCTCAGGTTATAAATGGGATAGGGACTGTAGGTTTGTTCTTAATTTGAATTTGCATATAAAAGTTGGAACAGGTATATTTATTAAATGTAACTCCAGTAAAAGATTTTTTTTTTAAAGTTTTGAATAGTGCAGGGAAGGGTTTTTATGTTTGTTTTGCTGTCTGTTAAGAAGATTTCACCTCATGTGCTGCTGTGGCATGCTGGAGCTGGTCATTCCACATCTTCTATCTGCTGTGGAACCTGGAGCTATAAATGCCAGCATGCTACATAAGTCTCCATTTGTAACTAGGGGACAGATGTAAGTCTGAACATTGTAAGTTGAGTACTGCCTGTATAATTATACAACCATAAGAAATAGAAATTGCACCCTCTTAAATTCTATGATTTTACAGATTACAAAATAAAAAAATAAAAGGGTGGTCCTAAAATTAATAAATAAAACCTTAGATGGATAAAAACAAAACAAAATCATACCATGTCATTATTTAACAAAAATAAAAAAGCCAAAATGTAAGAGCAATGTGTGGAAAACTATTAGCAGCCCGGAAGTAATAATTTTACATATGTCTCTCACATTATTCTGGAGCGACTTAAGCCCACATTTCTATAAAATACTGCTTCAGACCATTGAGATTTGTGGTCACCGTTTATGCACAGCTTTTTTAGACTTTACCCTCTGCCTTTCTTCAGGCACACATACTGTATAGTCCAAAAAGAAAGTATAAAGCCAGCTCACCATATAATTCAGGTCAGTCTGGGATCCATCCATGCACGTATATCGTCCAGAGGAGACGCATAAACTTGTGGAGGAAGGAGGCAGTGTAACAGCACGGAGACGGAAAATCCCAAATATAGGATAAAATAGGACTTCTTTATTCTATTCCATTAAAAACAGCAACACCTGGAGTCTGCATTGATCTAACGCGTTTCGGGTGAGACACCACCCTTACTCATAGCTTAGCAAGTTGTACTAAACATACGTTATAAATAGCCAAACATTAAACTCACCTGTGTTGCGTGTAACCCCGCTGCCCTGGATACACCGGTGTGACTTCCGGATGCTAAGAAGCAGAAACGGAAGTGACAGTGTCATGCGCATTGCCATCTCCAGAACAAAGCCTGGAAAGAGCAAAGAGAGCGCAGTATCAATGACGACATCGTTGCCTAGACGACCCGGTGAAACTTCCGGACGCTAGAGATGGAAATGAAATTAACACAGCGTCATGCACAGTGCCGTCTTCGGGACGAAACCCGGACAGGGCAAGGCATGCGGAGTGAAGAAACCAAGGGCTAAGACACTATGCGGAATAACACGGGACACAGGATAAATGAAGAAAAATAACAACAATACACAAAAAAACTAATAGAAGAACACTAATGAAAAGCATGAATCTCTGTTCAGACAAATATATTATATTATACTTTAAATCGATATTATAAAATATAAATACCCTAAAACAGTTTTTGTATATGTATAATTACAACTATATATGATCTGAGAGAAATATATGAACAGACATTTGCACTACCTACAATGAGAATAACCCAAATTGTGTCTGAAAAGAGAAAGAAACCAAACCCACCACAGTTTAGTAATGAAACAATCTCATGCTTTAGATTTAAGCCCCTGGGATAGCAGTATTAATGTGAATACCAGTAGGCTCACGATCATGCAAATATGTGTTTAATGTCTCCCCCTCTCGAAGGTTTACTTATTCTTTCAATACCAGTAATACTTAGACCCTTTGTAATCATATATGGAAACTCACGAAAACGTATTGAAAGGCTGGAACGGTTGCGAATAGTGTTATTAGTGTGTCTTAAGGTGCTCCAGGAATCTGGTCTTAAGTTTACGAGAGGTACTGCCAACATATTGAAGATTGCATATCGGCATTGCTGGCCCAAAATAACTACATAGCATGTATTGCCAAATGGTTGGATGCAGTTTTACAACCTTTAGTCTCATGTACCCAGTTTCCTACAGGATACCAGGGATGTCCTTTGTAGCTTCTCTAAACTGACCTGGACATCTGACATGTGTTGGCTTGCTTGCGATGCGGAGGCGCTGTATACATCATTCACGCACCATATAGCAATATTAGCCTTTTCAATTTCATCTCAAAAAATTTATACAGATTAATTTAGAAAGATATTTGTTTATTTGTAATTTCTGTTACTCAATTCTTAATGTCTAACAATTTTTTTTAATTTGACAAGTTTTATTTTTTGCAGCTTCGTGGGGTTTCCATGGGGGACAAGTTTTCCCCCTCCCTGGCCAATCTGGACATGGTGTGGTGGGAATCCATAGATATTTACACTTCTGACAATTTCTCTGAACATCTTACATGGTATGGCAGATACATTGACTATCTCCTATTCATTTGGAGCGGCAATGTATCTGCCATACAATCCTTTGCTGATTATCTTAATCCTCTCAATCTGACATTCACATTTTCTATGCATTAACAATTTATGAATTTTTTGGATTCGACATTAACCAGCTATCCCAATCAAGTCATCAATACTAAAACATATCGTAAACCCACCTCTGGGAATACTATTCTTCACCATCGCAGTTTTCATTCAAAGAATACTTTAAAATCTATCCCCGTCGGGGAAATGACTCGAGCCAAAACGCAATTGTACTTCCACACAAGATTTTTAAGTAGCATGTTGCAGAATTCAAGGCAGACTTAAATCTAGAGGTTATCCTCAGGGGTTACTATTAAGGGCAGATCGAGTTGTTCGGAAGAAGTCAAGGGAGCAATTATTGTTTCCATCGAATAACATTAAAACAAAGTCTAATGCCAAACCGACTTTGGTTTTAGACCACAGCCACCAACAGCATCATATGAAAAAAATCTTCCAGAAATATCTTCCGATATTATGGGAGGATGATTTTTTGGAATCCATTCTTTCCCAGGGCTGTCGAGTGGTCCCTAGAAAACCCAAAACATTAGGCAATATTTTATCTCCCAATCTAATTCAGTCACAAAAAATCATGGCTACTTGGCTTAAAACTTGTGGATTTTATAAATGTGGTTCCAACCCCTGCCGCACTTGTCATTTTGAGCATCCCTCTACTTCTTTCTTTGATACAGAGGGTATTAAAGAATACAGGATTAAACAATATATTAACTGCAATACATGCTACGTAGTATCTCTTGCAGCATGCACAATATGCAATCTTCAATATGTTGGCAGTACCTCTCGTAAACTTAAGACCAGATTTCTGGAGCACCTTAATGACATCACTAATAACACTATTCGCAACCGTTGCAGCCTTTCAATACATTTTCGTGAGATCCATAATAATGATTACAAAGGTCTAAGTATTACTGGTATTGAAAGAATAAGTAAACCTTCGAGAGGTGGAGACATTAAACACATATTGCATGATCGTGAAGCCTACTGGATATTCACTCTTAATACTGCATATCCGAGGGGCTTAAATCTAAAGCATGAGATTGTTTCATTACTAAACTGTGGTCGGGTTTGGTTTCTTTCTCTTTTCAGACACATTGGATTATTTCTCATTGTAGGTAGTGCAAATGTCTGTTCATATATTTCTCTCAGATCATATATAGTTGTAATTATACATATACAAAAACTGTTTTAGGGTATTTATATTTTATAATATCGATTTAAAGTATAATATAATATATTTGTCTGAACAGAGATTTATGCTTTTCATTAGTGTTCTATTATTAGTTTTTTTGTGTATTGTTATTTTTCTTCATTTATCCTGTATCCCGTGTTATTCCGCATAGTGTCTTAGCCCTTGGTTTCTTCACGCCGCATGCCTTGCCCTGTCCGAGTTTCGTTCCGAAGACGGCAATGTGCATGACGCGGTGTTAATTTCGTTTCCATCTCTAGCGTCCGGAAGTTTCACCGGGTCGTCTAGGCAACGATGTCATCATTGATACTGCGCTCTCTTTGCTCTTTCCAGGCTTTGTTTTGGAGATGGCAATGCGCATGACACTGTCACTTCCGTTCTGCTTCTTAGCGTCCGGAAGTCACACCGGTGTAGCCAGGGCAGCGGGGTACACGTGACACAGGTGAGTTTAATGTTTTTAATGTTTATTTGTGAATATATATCGTATGTTTAGTAAACCTTGCTAAGCTATGAGTAAGGGGGGTGTCTCACCCGAAACGCGGGCGATCGATGCAGACTCCAGGTGTTGCTGTTTTTAATGGAATAGAATAAAGAAGTCTTATTTTATCCTATATTTGGGATTTTCCGTCTCTGTGTTGTTACACTGCCTCCTTCCTACACATACTGTATATACTCGAATATAAGCCGAGTTTTTCAGCACAAAAAATGTGCCGCACAGGCAGCTTAAGTATCATCACGCTGCCTGATGACAGAGCAGCGGGGAAAGGTGAGTACTTGTATTTTTTTTTTTTTTTTTTAAACCTTGTCAATACCCGCCTATGGGGGACCTATACCTGCCTATGAGGGACAAATATCTGCCTCTACTTGCCTACCTGCCTATAACCGACTATACTCGCCTATGGGGGGATATTAAACTGCCTATGCCTGCCTGTGGGAGACATTGAACTGCCTATACCTGCATATGTCATTTTATTGGTATCCATTTTTATTTTTGAAATTTACCAGTAGCCGATGCATTTTCCACCCTAGGCTTATGCTCGAGTCAATAAGTTGTCCCAGTTTTTTGTAGCAAAATTAGGTGCCTCGGCTTATACACGAGAATATATACGGTAATTTCTATGAAGATCACACGGGATGTCAATTTATTTTCACACATGAAGTACATTGACTGTACTATACTTGGACGATTTTCTGATAGTGGGAGTGGTCTCTCAAGCGTCAAAAGATGACTGATTTTTTTTGAGGTTTCATCCTAAATTCCAAAACTTCAGATATCTTTTCTGCCAGCTGAAAAAACTAAATAAAAAAAAGTGGCCCCCATTTCTTCATCTCTGCGAAATCCACTCCTACCCTAAACATTAGGCCTCCTCACTTTTACAATTGCAACAGATCTCTCCAAAACTTGATGCTATCCAACAGAACTCCCTAGATCAATAAACAAAATTACACAAATGGTGAGGAATGCTCTATAATTTGGAGAAGCTGCAACAGGGTGTGCAAAGTTTTTTTTCAGTCAGATCCAGTAACCAGCAGCAAAAAGTGGGAAAGTGTAAAACAAAATACAAAAAATGGTTAAGGAACGCCTTGTCCAACCTAAAGGAACTGTGAGCAGTTTGGAAAGCGTTAATGGAGTTTTCACCATACAGATTGACAGTCTCAGCAAGCTTCAGACTCGCACTCCGTGGTCAGGCTGTGGTTGGTTCTAAAGCCGTAATTGGACTATCAGCTGTTCTAGTCCTAACTGAGCCAGTTACAGTAAAATGGCATATCAGCTCTGCTATTCCTATTTAAACCTTCTACAGTGAAATGACTGTAGAAGATTTAAAATCTGTAGTATACAAGAATATAGAGCTCTAAAGAGTGAAAGGTGTCCTTATCTTAAAAGGGTTTTGCCAGGACGTGCCTTATCTGCTAAGAAGCAAATGTAAACAAGCCACGGAGCTGAGAGAGAGACAGACTGTTAGAGCACAGAGCTGCATAAGGGATCGTGTGAAATGCTCACTCAAATAATCAAACTACAACTAGTGGATTCTGTATACAATCGACAACACCTTTTCTTCACAGCAGCTTGAAAGCTTCTTCATGTTCTCTGTCATCAGATAAAGCATGGAACTACACAGATAATCACACTACAACTAGTGGATTCTGTATACAAAAAACAACATATTTCTACCCGGTGCCTTGGAAGCTTCTGCAGCTCAGTCTCATCAGATAAGCTTTCTCTGCGCAAGCCCGGCCAGCAGCTCTTGTCAGGTCGTATCTAATAGAAGCTTTGAAGTAACTAAGGGCAGGTAAGGCAGCCTGTATCTCATTCAGGCTGCAATTTTTTTAATCACATATATTTAGAAAAGTGATTAAATACCCATTTTGGAGGATCCCACGTCAACATTACATCATGGCAAAACCCCTTTAAGCAAACTTTTGACTTTGCAGAAAGTAAAAAAAATGTGTGGAGATGTGTGGCATTCATCATCCAGTTCTGCAGGGCATTGTTTATAATGAAGCGGTTATCACTGCATGATGTAGCTAAAGGACGTCCACTTTTTTTTTTTTTTTTTTTTTAACCTTTCTGGGACTCTTCCAGTCTCTCTGTTGCAACCTGCTGATGACACTCTAAGCTCAGTGGCCACTTCCATCTGAGACCATCTTGCTTAAAGCCTCGCGATGGCGAGGTACTTCTGATCAATTGTAAGGTGTTGTCTTGGTCTCATGTCAAAATGTCAACCAGGTAATGGTTTAACCCCTTAAGGACCTTGGGCATATGAGTACGTCCCAGGGCCGCTAAGGGGCTTTGCAGTGGGATCGCACCGCGACCCCCCCCCCCCCCCCCCCCGCACAGCCGGCGGGTGTTAGCGGCAAATCGCGCTAACACCTGGCCGTAACAGCGGCGGCCGGTGGCTCCGCCCGCTGGCGCTGTGTAACCCATCAGACACCGCGACAAAGATGGCCACGGCATCTGAATTAACGCTGATCGGTGCCGCGCACCGATCGTTATGGTCATCGGCATCAGCGCAGCTATACTGCGCCGATCCGATGACCGGGCATGGTGGTGGGGAGCCCTGTGAGGGCTCCCGTCACTTACTCTGGCCGGTTTGCCCCACTTCTGTCCGCAATGCATTAGGTTGTATTAACAATCGCGCCACCTAGTGGTCAAGTACCATAGGTGGCCTCAATGTTACAGTAAAAAAAAATAAATAAAGTTTTAAAGTACAAAAAAAAAAGTATTAAAAGTTCAAATCACCCCCCTTTTCACCATTTTACAAATAAAATCATTAAAATAATAAAAAAAAGTTACACATATTTGGTATCACCACGTCCGAAAAAGTCCGATCTATAAAAATTCATCCCGTACGCTGAACACCGTAGAAGAAAAAAAATTCCAAACGCCAAAATTGCGCTTTATTTGGTCATTTTGCGTCACTCAAAAAAAGGAATAAAAATGATCAAAAAAGTCGCATGCATTCCAAACTGCTAGCGATAAAAAGTACACTTCAGCCCGCAAAAAATGCCCCCTCACTGACGTCCGTAGGTGTTAGTACAAAAAAGTTACTGGTCGCACAAATTGGCATTGTGGTGTAAATTTTAAAAATAGAAAATGTTTGGAATTTTTTTATGGTGCCAAAACATAACGGAAACCCTACATGTTTGGTATTGCCGGATGCGTAATAACCTGCAGAATACAGATAACACATTATATTTACCGAAGATAGAACACCGTAAAAGCAAAACCCCCGCAAACATGGCGAAAATATGTTTTTTTCACAATTTGTCCCACTTGGAATTTTTTTGCGGCTTCCCAGTATATTCTATAGTATAGTAAATAACACCATTAGAAAGTACATCTTGTCCCGCAAAATAAAAGCCCTCATGTGTATGTAGGTGGAAAAATAAAAAAAAGTTATGGCTTTCAGAAGGCGAGGCGGGAAAAACGAACGTGTCACCAAAAAAAAAAAACGCCTGGTCCTTAAGGGGTTAAATCCCAATTCAAATTGGTCTCCAAAATGTATTGGACGATTCAGGGATCAAATACCGGATGGGAATTTTGTCATTAAGCTCCTTCTTGGAGATCAGCAAAACATACAGAAACAATTAACAGTTGAACATGTGCATTCTAAAGCTGAAAGATTATCTCATTTAGTACATTTAAAAAGATTTTCAATACATTGTGTTCATCGTGAATTTTCAGCCAAAACCAAATATCCCTAACTTTTTTTTTTGAGGAGTGCAAGTCAATGCAGTCCATTGGGTACTGTTGGTAGCCATGTTATAAATACAGATGTGAACAGAACATAAGATAGACAGCCACAATGCTGTAGAATTAAAGCCTGTAATTAAATGTGGGATTATAAAAAGCATGCAACTGTTGCTGTTACTAAGGACTCTGTGTGCCAGAAACGCTTATTTTGCTTTAGGCTACAGTGGGGAAGAAAGTATTTAGTCGGCCACCAATTGTGCAGGTTCTCCCACTTAAAAAGATGCGAGGCGACTGTAATTGACATCAAAAGTAGACCTCAACTATGAGAGGCAAAATGAGAAAACAAATCCAGAAAATCCCATTGTCCGATTAGGAAAGAATTTATTTGCAAATTATGGTGGAAAATAAGTATTTGGTCAATAACAAAAGTTCATCTCAATACTTTACTATATATCCTTTGTTGGTAATGACGGAGGTCAAACTAGTCAGAGATTTTTCTCACCGTTCTTGTGATCATTTTGACCCCACGGGGGTGAGATCTTGTGTGGAACCCCAGATCGAGGGAGATAAATCAGTGGTCTTGTATGTCTTCCACTTTCTAATTATTGCTCCAACAGTTGATTTCTTTACACCATTGCAGATTCAGTCTTCCCAGCCTGGTGCAGGGCTACAATTTTGTTTCTGGTGTCCTTCGGCAGCTCTTTGGTCTTCACCATAGTGGAGTTTGGAGTGTGACTGAGGTTGTGGACAGGTATACTGATAACAAGTTCAAACAGGTGTCATTGTAATGAATGGAGGACAGATGAGCCTCTTAAAGGGAATGTGTCATCAAAAATGACTTATTGTTTAACTCACGTTTTTATGTTAAACACATTTTTTAAGAATTTTGGTTATATTTATTTTTCATTTTCCATATCACTTTAAATATTTTTTTAATAATTCTTAAAGGGGTTTTGCCACAAAGTAAAATTGACGTGGGAAGTTTGTAAATTAAATAATAAACATTTTCACCATTCATCATTATTAAAAATTCTGCACCGCTTTTGTTTTAGCTGCTCCTTTAGTGATCCATTGTTTACAGCTCGTCTCCTGGGGATACGACCAGGGCTGAGAGCTCCTCAGTCCTGGTCGCACATGCTCAGATTTCACTTCTCCTCTCAGGCCGCTACCGAGTGTTCAAACCCCAAGTGCTGTCATTCTACTCCAGTCCTCTGTACTCCTTAGTAATTACTCAAACAGTGCAAATAAATTTAAAAAAAGAAAGCTCAATGAGGTTTGTGCATTGATAAAGAGAAATAAAATCCACAGGTTTGGTTCCTGCAGGGATTTGAACCAAGGACCCTTGTGCTGAGCAAGGTTTCCCTGAGCTATTCACAACGCATACATAAGATATTCTTTATAGATAGAGCAGCATCCTCAAACTGCGGCCCTCAGCGTGAGAAACTACAACTTCCCACACGCATTTATATCATCTATAACAGGCAGATGGGAGTTGTAGTTTCAACGTGAGGGCCGCAGTTTGAGATGCTGAGATAGAGAAAAGGCCTGGTGATGTCATCCTGCTGGGTCACATGAAATGCAATTCAAACAAATCACACACGCCCCCCTTCTGAGCACCCAGAGCTGAAGAGCTGGATGCAGGAGGTATGAAATGAGATTGTGGCAGAACCCCTTTAAGTCCTGCAGTTTTCACTTTGGCCACTAAGCCTAATAACAGTCTGACACTTTCTGCCCTATAGATAAAGATTTTCAGCAGTGTGTTCATTATTAACACAAGCAGGGTCAAACTGAAAGGAGACACCAGTGTGAATAGATAACACAGGATCCACCAGTCACAAGAGGAGATGGTCACAGCTCTCACCCCCCCTCCTCCCTGCAGAGTGAATTCTTCCTAGGTCACACAGCATGACTAGAAAACTGTCCTATTGAAGTTTATGGGACAGAAACAGAAGCTGCTGTAAAGTATCTCTCTGACTGCTGTTAAAGCTGTGCAAACAAGGCCTAGTGGCCAAAGTGAAAACTGCAGGACTTAAGAATTATTAAAAAATATTGAAAGTGACATGAAAAATTAAAAAGAAATATAACCAAAAATTCTTAAAAAATGTGTTTAATTATTGTTTAACTCACGTTATGTTAATTTTTGATGACACATTCCCTTTAAAGAAGTTGTTGCAGGTCTGTGAAAGCCAGAAATCTTGCTTGTTTGTAGGTGACCAAATACTTATTTTCCACCATAATTTGCACATATAGTCTCCAAATCAGACAATGTAATTTTCGGGATGTTTTCGCATTTTGTCTCTCATAGTTGAGGCCTACCTATGATGTCAATTACAGGCCTCATCTTTTTAAGTGGAAGAACTTGCACAATTGGTGGCTGACTAAATACTTTTTTCCCCACTGTATGTTCTCTATGAAAATGTAAGCCAATCATTCTGGACTTCTCCATTTTAAACTATTGCTTTCTCTAGGTAGAGCATAGACAAAAGTGTGCTGCATCAACATAAGTTAATGTCAGATATACCCTATTAAGCATAGGCAAAAGCATAGGACTTTTTGTAATAATGGAAGGGTAAGGCAGGCATCAGTCTATGTTTGACTCCATGAGAAGGAAAAAGGTAAATCAACATGCACTACAAATGATAAAACTAATCCATTAAATAGATGTCAACTGTATCCAAATATATACCTTTTGATGCATCTTTCACAAATATAAAAGATATACCGTATTTTTCGGACTATAAGGCGCACCGGATTATAAGGCGCATTATCAATGAGCGCCTGTTAAGTCTTCTTGGTTCATATATAAGGCGCATCGGATTATAAGGCGCGGCACCTTAAATGAAACAAAGCACAGACCGCAAGCCAAGCTTCATTCAACACATTCACACAAAGGCCGTGTTCACACGGCTTATTCCCGACGGATTTGTGAGCGCAATCCGGCTCACAAATCCGCCGTGAATAAGGAGTGGGATGGGGCGGGGCCGGAGCGCGGCGGGGGCGCCGCTCCCCGGCCCCATAGACTTGCATTATCCACGGCGCGTATTGCGCCTGGATAATGTGCATGTCACTTTCTCCCCGCCCGGCAGATTCGCCGAGCGGGAGGAGCGACGGAATCCACTGTTCTCTATGAGAGCAGTGGATTACCGTAATGACTCTGACGGATTGGCGCCATACTGCAGCGCAAATCCGGCGCGCAGTACGGCGCCAATCCGCGGCAAAATAAGCCGTGTGAACGAGGCCTTACTCTCAACTTGTAAAGTTGTAACAAAAGTCAATACATGTACATATTTCCGTGCCGTATCGCGAAATACGTGTCACACTTAGTGAAGCTTATTTGCAACTGATTTCGGAACGTATTTACATCTGAAATCCGACGTGAATCAGTTCTGAAATCAGCTGCGTGAACATAGCCTTAGGCCATGTTCACACGGCTTATTCCCGACGGATTTGTGCGCCGTATTGAGCGCACAAATCCGCCGTGAATAAGGGGCGGGACGGGGGCGGGGCCGGAGCGTGGCGGGGCGCCGCTCCCGGCCCCATAGACAATGCATTGTTTACGGCGCGTCCCGCTCGTAAATAATGTAAAGCACTTTCTCCCCCGCGGCGATTTGCGAGCGGGGAGGAGCGACGGAATCCACTGTTCTCTATGAGAAGCCATGGATTACCGTAATATGCTTCCGAGGATTGGGCCGTATTGAAGCGCAAAATACGCGCGGATTACGGCGCCAATCCGTCGGCAAATAAGCCGTGTGAACGGGGCTTAGGCCATGTTTCACAAGGCATATAAATATGCCTGATAATTTCGAGTCCTGATAATTACGGAGCCACAAAGTGGACCAATTAACGGGCCGAAAACGGCCATTTCATACGGTTAATTCACAGTTCATATAGAGGGACTATGGATTACGCCTTATCCTCCCGCACCGGCGATAAGCCTTCCTGGCGGTGATAATTGACATGTATTTCTCGACGGGTATGTACGCCCCGCTAGCAGTGATAGTCTATGGGCGGCGAAGTGCCGGCCCCCTGGCTTATCCCCGACGCTTCCGCCCCGTCCACCGGCGTAATTGCGGGGCGGAACTTACGATCCCGCATTTAAGCGTGTGAACAATGATCGCCGTTGTGACACTTAGGCAATCCGAATGTAACTGATTCAAAAAACGTATTTACGAGCTAATGCAATGAAGTTGCAAATCAATTGCAAATCAGTTTGCAAATCGTGTCACAAATTAGCTGTACCTTAAACGATTTGAAACAATTTACTAAAACCAGTGTAGAATTGATTCTATAAAGCAGCTCGGACTATAAGGCCGTGTTCACACGGCTTATTCATGGCGGATTTGTGCGCCGTATTGTGCGCACAAATCCGCCGTGAATACGGGGCGGACGGGGCCGGGCCGGAGCGCGGCCGGGGACGCCGCTCCCGGCCCCATAGACAATGCATTGTTTACGGCGCGTCCGCGCCGTAAATAATGTGCATGTCACTTTCTCCCCCGCGCGGATTTGCCGAGGGGGAGGAGCGACGGATTCCACTGTTCTCTATGAGAGCAGTGGATTACCGTAATGACTCCGACGGATTGGCGCCGTATTGAAGGCAAATCCGGCGCGGAATACGGCGCCAATCCGTCGGCAAATAAGCCGTGTGAACGGGGCCTATGAATGGCTATGATGATTCACATCGTGACTTAATTCAGAACTCGTGTATAATTACATCATCGAGGATTGCCCCCGATCGAAATTACGATTGCTGAAATATCAGTATTGAAAATCAGTTGCAAATAAGTGCCACTAAGTGTGGTACGTATTTGTAACTGATTTCCCGACGGATTCCCCATCTCCATTCATTGTAGGTGGTGAATCCGTCAGTAAATAATTGACATGCACATTGTTTTTCCGTCCGGCACGGAAATACACGTCGTGTGAACGACGAGCCGTATTTTCTATTGAAATCAATAGAAAATAGGCTGTTACTTATCGTCAATCCGTCGGCAAATCCGCGGCGAAATAAGCCGTGTGAACAAGGCCTAAGGCGCACTTTCGATTTCTGAGAAAATCATAGGCTTTTATGTGCGCCTTATAGTCCGAAAAATACGGTAGTTCTAAAAATCTGGTTTCAAAGAGCATACAAACCGCATACATTCTATATCAGATCCTAAACCGCCTTAAAACAGATTTCGAAACACAGTACTGCCCCAAAAAAAAAAAAAGATATAGCCAAGTTCCATTAGGTGCTTGTCATAAGCATTTCTTACCCGTGCATTTTGTGCCTCATGTAATTCCTGTATCCTTTGCTGCCTTGCAGTGTGATCCATTTTCTCAAATATTTTCACTTTTCCCAACACAGACTTAGGAGGGTTTAACACTTCTCTTTCTTGTACATCATCTTCAGTCCCAGCAGAGGTGGTAACCGTAACAGGAGCTTTCAATATAGGCTTCCCAGCAACCACAGGCTTAGTAGCAACAGGCGGTGGCACTGCTCTGGCAGATCCACTGTTTTCACTGCTTGCAACACTGGAGCTACTCCGTTTAGCATCGTAACTGCGAGGAGAATCATAAAGCTCATCCTTGCCTTGTGGCTTCACCTGTAAACAACACCACAAAAGTACTGGCTATTACTTAACTTTTAAAAGAGAGATCCGGCCATAATCAACAACTCGTCGGTGTAGATAGTTTTTGCCTTTCTAACCAAGCTCCAATTTTTAAATCTGACCCATGTCAGACCTTTTTATGCTTTTACAATTCCATGTGATTTTAAGACTAATCAACAAAAATATGAGCCCTGAAAAACAGACTGACAACTAAAATTTAGTGAAAATTTTTAAAAATTTGGCATTTTTAAAAAACTTAAAAAATTCTGTGTGTAAAACAGATAGTCTTACCGCCAAAAAACAGTTTATAATTAGCATTTACCATTTGTCTACTTTATGTTGACATTTTTTTTTAAAACGTCTTTTTTCTTTAGGACATTTGGATTTAGAAGCAACGTGGAGGTGAAACTAAATGTGTTTTTTTGCAGATATTAAATTTTATTCCATTTTTTTGCTGGAACATGGTAGAGGAATGCAAATCCATATGGATTTCCCAGACTGTAGTTATTAAAAATCTCCCAGATGTGGCACTAGTGTGCTCTCCAACTCAAAATTAAAGTAACACCAACTGGATTTTATCATACAGACCCTCACTATCATTAAGTGGGGTGAAACGCATTGGATAACCCCTAAAAAGGGTCATTCTTTTTTGCATTTAATTATAGACTGGTGCTGTCAGTTTTATTTGCATTTGTGGAGGCTTGAGTAGAAGGGGTCGAATAGGGCATATTAGGGTGAGATGTGGGGCCACCCTTTTCGCGGTAATGACCCCAACATTTATAAGGAAATAGACTAGTAGTTTATTAGAAGTCAGACAGACTACCATTTTTACTAACCCTTTATTAACCTCACAGCGCTACATAGAAGAATATTTGAATTTTGAGAATCTCATCAACATCGTGAGTTTAACAAATATTTACTATTGACAAATGTCTATACCCTTTCCCTCTGTACATGAAAGAAAAGAATACCTCATATCTTTATGCAATCAAGCGTAATGGATTAGCTTTCCGGCAATTTTTGTGATTTCTATGACATTTATATATTGCATTAACGTTACTAGAGTTTACCTGATTAATGGTTAAATTTAATCACGATAATTTGCTGTGATTATAGAATCACAAACAAGAGAAACTAATTCACCAATGGACCACTATTCAGCAAAAATAACAAATTCTTATGCATTATGCAGTCCAGATAAAGTAGGAAGAAATGGCTGCTTGTAAAGGGTTAACTTGAGTCTCTCACTATATACACACACAACAGTCATAGCACTCTGATGACATAGGTTTGAAGGGGTCTATTGCTCCTGCTTCCAGCCTCCTCTTCCATAGTAAATGGGAATCCATAGAGCATTGCTGCTAATATAAAAACACCCAGCAAGAAGATGGCAGCTCAGATCTCCCCCGAGTTCACATGCTGCAAACTTAGGCTACTGCTACACGGTACAGACAAAATGCCAGACAGATTCTGCTTAAGAAACCGGACAGCATTTTGTCATGTTTTGCATGGTTTTGGGGAATGGATTTGTCCACGATTTGCGGATAAGCCCGTTCCCTTCAACTATTGAAATGTACACCTTCCTCCCGAAAGCCGGGCAGAAGAGTGTGCATATTCCGCCGGGAACCACCGGGGTTCCGACTTTTTTCGGAACCCCGGCGGTGTCAATATCGGCTGAGTAGGAAAACTGTGCAGTGTAGACTACTGAGCAGATTTTCTATTGCCGCCTATGGCGATGGTTGCTTGCCATTTTTCAGACAGTTTGGAAATCCTCAAAAGGTCTGAAAATCCGACCAAGAAACCATTCTGTGTGGTCTTAGCCTTACAGGCTTCCCCCACAACAGCGGATTCTCTCTACTCAGAAGCAGCAAATCTCACAGAACTATTGACATATTCATCCATCATTCTGTCTGTAAAAAGCCCTGCCTACTTCACCCTCCCTTTCTTCATAAGGGCCTGAACCTTACTAATAGATCAAAAGTGAAATGCTTTACTTTTCCTAGACAAACGTATTTGAGAACATGCTTATATTTTTGTCTCCTATTACTTCATGAGGTGATGGGTCTTATTGAGGTGTTAATTAAGTTTTATCACCTTAAAGAGGACCTGGTTTTGGAAAATACACCCTTAAGTAATACATCAAGCGATATATTCATCTCACAGGTTTCACAGATTTTATTTTTATGTGTTGGGCTGTAAAAATAAAAAGAAAGCTTTTTACAATACTACACAGTTTTTGTCTGAAGATTTTTCATCTTCTGAAGAAATGCTGGGAAAAAAAACAAACATACTAAAATTTGTTATGCGATTTTTTTTCCCATGTATGGCAATACACTATTGGGCACATGGCAGGACTCGGATGCGAAGGAGCACTACTTGGAGAGCAGATTTTACTGGAATGGTGACTGGGTGCAAAGAAGCATTTGCAAAGCCCCAATGTACAAGTCCAGGTGAAACTTTTTTTGCAGTTGAAGCATTTTTAGTTTTTTTCTAATTGGTGGCATTTTGGAGGACAGGTGACTTTTTGCTCACCTTACAGTATAAATGGCAACTTTGCTGTGTGGGTTAATATGATTACAGGTAGAGCTACATTGCCCTTATGGTGCCCATGCCGTAGACCTACTGCAATTTACAGGAAGCCCTTCACAACCATGATATAACCAAGTCAAATATCAGGAAGGTGTTAAAGGGTATCTATCAGCTCATTCATGCTGCCTGGGCAAAGGGCAGCATAAAATTGCTGCAGTTAGTTAGACTTTGCCCTGAAACACTATAGAATTTCAGAGTAAAAAAAACTGCTGTAAAATGGATGTGGGGATGAGAAGTACACTGGCCAGAGGAAATAAATTCTGTGTGCAGCTCCCCCATGCCCGGCTCAGCTCAACTGACTGGTTTCTTATTAAGTTCACATGACAGATTGCAGGTATGCACCGCATTACGCCTTCATTAGCACTGTTGAACGTATATATAATATGCAGTACTTTCGCGTACACATTTTTTCTTCTGCTTTTTACTCGGAAATCCTGATTCAAATTATATAAACTTATATATCACAGAGCTCAGCTTGTATCCCTCTACCATATCCTGCTTTCAGAGTGTGTGTGTGGGTATATATACAGTGCCTTGCGAAAGTATTCGGTCCCCTTGAACTGTTCAACCTTTTGCCACATTTCAGGCTTCAAACAAAGATATAAAATTGTAATTTCTTTGTGAAGAATCAACAAGTGGGACACAATTGTGAAGTGGAACGAAATTTATTGGTTATTTGAAACTTTTGTAAAAAAACTGAAAAAGAGGGGCATGCAAAATTATTCGTTCCCCTTAAGTTAATACTTTGTAGTGCCACCTTTTGCTGCGATTACAGCTGCAAGTCGCTTGGGGTATGTCTCTATCAGTTTTGCACATCGAGAGACTGAAATTCTTGCCCATTCTTCCTTGGAAAACAGCTCGAGCTCAGTGAGGTTGGATGGAGAGCGTTTGTGAACAGCAGTTTTCAGCTCTTTCCACAGATTCTCGAGTGGATTCAGGTCTGGACTGTGACTTGGCCATTCTAACACCTGGATACGTTTATTTGTGAACCATTCCATTGTAGATTTTGCTTTATGTTCGGGATCATTGTCTTGTTGGAAGATAAATCTCCGTCACAGTCTCAGGTCTTTTGCAGACTCCAACAGGTTTTCTTCCAGAATGGTCCTGTATTTGGCTCCATCCATCTTCCCCTCAATTTTAGCCATCTTCCCTGTCTCTGCTAAAGAAAAGCAGGCCCAAACCATGATGCTGCCACCACCTTGTTTGACAGTGGGGATGGTGTGTTCAGGGTGATGAGCTGTGTTGCTTTTACGCCAAACATATCGTTTTGCACGGTGGCCAAAAAGTTCGATTTTGGTTTCATCTGACCAGAATACCTTCTTCCACATGTTTGGTGTCTCCCAGGTGGCTTGTGGCAAACTTTAAACTAGACTTTTTATGGATATCTTTGAGAAATGGCTTTCTTCTTGCCACTCTTCCATGAAGGCCAGATTTGTGCAGTGTACGACTGATTGTTGTCCTATGGACAGACCCTCCCACCTCAGCTGTAGATCTCTGTAGTTCATCCAGAGTGATCATGGGCCTCTTATCTGCATCTCTGATCAGTCTTCTCCTTGTTTGAGATGAAAGTTTAGAGGGATGGCCAGGTCTTGGTAGATTTGCAATGGTCTGATACTCCATCCATTTCAATATGATCGCTTGCACAGTGCTTTTTGGGATGTTTAAAGTTTGGGAAATCTTTTTGTATCCAAATCTGGCTTTAAACTTCTCCACAACAGTATCATGGACCTGCCTGGTGTGTTCCTTGGTCTTCATGATGCTCTCTGCGCTTTAAACAGAACCCTGAGATTAATCACAGAGCAGGTGCATTTATACGGAGACTTGATTACACACAGGTGGATTAAATTTATCATCATCAGTCATTTAGGACAACATTGGATCATTCAGAGATCCTCACTGAACTTCTGGAGTGAGTTTGCTGCACTGAAAGTAAAGGGGCCGAATAATATTGCATGCCCCACTTTTCAGTTTTTTTTTTTTTTACAAAAGTTCAATATATCCAATAAATTTCGATCCACTTCACAATTGTCCCCCAATTGTTGTTGATTCTTCCCCAAAAAATTTCAATTTTATATCTTTATGTTTAAAGCCTGAAATGTGGTAAAAGGTTGAAAAGTTCAAGGGGGCCGAATACTTTCGCAAGGCACTGTTTATACACACACAATAATAAATATGTATTTATAAAAACATTTATACAGTCCAAAAGTGTATAAAAAGTTATATTGTATAATATGGAAAACTGCTTTTAGTTATTAAATTATATGGGAATATGTACAGTAAGGCTGGGTTCACATCTGTGCTGGAGGTTCCATTCAGAAGCTCCGTCTCAGAGGTGAAAAACTGAATCCAAGGGATCCGTTCACTATGGACATCTGCGGTAAGTTTTGGTTTCCACTGTGGTGTCCCTAGTGGAGACGGAAAAGCCTGCACTACTTTTTTCGTCTCAACTACGGACACCATCAGCGCGTAATTCCAAAGCACTGGGGGGACGGCACCCGGCCGGCCCCATTGACATGCATTGTCAGTAGCGCTTAAGTGTTCGATTGTATTGTACGCCCGGGGAGATGACAGGTAATTCATAGCTCTCTATGAGAGCTATGAATTACCGTAATTGCGGCTCGCATTTTTCCGCACATAAAGCGCAATACATGCGCAATTACGCTTATAAATAAGCCGTGTGAACATACCCTTACAGAGACAACCAATAACAAGAACTGTTCCAATTCTTAAACATACAGTAATAATATAGTTACCATCCATGGGTTCTTCACACACTTAGGTCTCTGTCTCATGTCAATGCTCCCCCACGTCTGCTTCTCCTAAGGATACCCCTTCTCCCCCAGAGTCCTTGCTTGTGTCTTTTATACCTCTTTTCTAGACCATACCTGTGCCCTGCCCCTCTGAAGCCTGCAGACACCCAGTCTGCACCTTCATATTCAAAGTGTCCTTCCACCAAGTGCTCCCAATTGTGCATCGCCCTCTCAAAGAATGCTGGTGCCATTTACTTATCAACTAGTTTTATAGTCCTAGGGCATCCTGACAGAGATAGAAACATATTGTTCTACCTTCAATTCAGCACATGAATTAAAATCGGTCGCATTCCAAAAGCTCTCTCGTAAAAAAAAAAAAACTGTATAAGCAGTATTCCATTCACTCATGTGACAAACACAATACCCTCCATCTTTGACTCTACAAATGAGATACCTTATATATGTATATATTATACCAAAATACATATTAGAAGGCTTTCGCGGTTTAAAGGTTTGTATTTCTTACCTTGGTGACCCCACCCACATGCAGGGATTGACAGTTTGCTCTGTACATACACTGATGCAGGGAAAGCGGTCAAGCACTAAATGCGGGTGGGGTAAGCAGGATTTCACTGACTCTTAGGGTATGTCTACATGGCATGGTTTTACAGTCAGATTTTGACATGGATTTCGGATTCGAAACCATTAAAGTCCGACTGCAAATCCATCCCCAGTTGTAGTCTACACGGCTCCAAATTTCTGAGGTTCGAATTTTAAAAATATGGTTATGCAAAAAACTTGGAACTTGTTCAGTAATCTGCCCGATTTCACTCAGAAAACTGCGGATCATTAAACTATTAAATTCAATGGGATGGCCAAATCCATACACTGTTTAAAAAAAAAAAGGTGTAAAATACTGGTTGAATTTTTATGGCCTTAAAGGGGTTGTCTCGCTATAAGGATTGTTTTTTTTATATTAAAGGTCTTGCAAAAACAAGTCACTTTGCAATATATGTCCATTAACAGTATCCTACCTATTCTGAGGTATCTCCTCTTTCATGGGTTGCATCAGCTCCTCAGGTTGCTATAGCTACAGACCTGTTCAAACTCTCATGATATAGCAACCAGTGCTGGCAGCCTAGCTACAGAACTCGCTTCTACTGCAGTCTAGTAGAAGCCAGTCAACACGCCCCTGAATTCATAAGGAAACCAAGAAAACAGGACTGAGGTAAGATGAATCAATGTAGTGTGAGACCACCCCTTTAACCACCTCTAATTTCAGTCACTAGAATTTTCAAAAACTGCATTTAGAACAAAGTGAAATAGCAATGAATTTTGAGACAGTAAATGGATTTTCCATTGACTTGGGGTATGGCGATCTTATAATGTTATGGGATAATAGCACTGCATCATTCCTTTAATTTAACTGGAGCTGCTGCACTTCTTTACACAACAAATGGCAGCACGCGCCTTGATGTACAGTTAAGCAAACTTGTGTCTCTATTAATTTTGAGACTTCCTTAACAAATGGCAAAGGCCATTAATATCTCAAAATAGAACATTGATCAACTGTACTTTGAAATGAAACAACACAAGGAAAAAAGGGTTAAAGTATAACTTGTGCAAATAATTGGTTAACATGGTCTAGGCATTTGCTACAATGAACAATACACTGCTAACTGAGCATACCTTTGGTGGTTCTGGTTTAAATGGAGGAGGACTTGGCTCTCTGAGGACTTCCCTGCTGCCAGCTCTTTTCATGTGACTTCGTGGTTCAGGCATTGGTTTGACTACAGACTGAAAAAATATTTACACCGAAATGATTATTCTTTTGGATTTTAGAGGCTACTCAGTTTTTAACAATTTACCATGGGTACATTCTACAGCTAGGCAGCTAGGTTACTAAATATTTTGAGTACCCTAAATATTCAAACAGATTGCTTTAAAGTACTCAAAGGCGGTGACTATTCACAGTGGTATATACCTTAAAAGGGTTGTCTCACTACAAGGATTCTTTTTTATGTTAAAGATATTACAAAGTGACTTGTTTTTGCAAGATGTGGCCATTAACCATGTCCTACCTATTCCTAGATATCCCCTCTTGTATGGGCTGTATAAGCTCCTCAGGTCGCTATAGCTACAGACCTGGTGTCCTCAGCAATCCGTCCCAGCAGGCCAGTAAAGCCAGTTAACATCCCTCTGAATTCAAAAATGAAACTTTGAAAACAGTCAAGATGAATCTATGTAGTGAGACAACCCCTGTTAGAGTTTTTTTTTGTTTTTTTTTTACTTTCTCCTATATCAAATCAGAAATAGTCAAAGCGCTCCCAAAGTTGAATTTAAACAATACAATAGATTTTATACTTTAATAAGACATATGATGCTTCGATAATAAACCTTGTGTTACTGCTCATCTTATACATAAAAGCATACGGTGTCTAATCAGGTATGTACCCTTTGCATATTTCACCACTAGCTGATGCGGTCATATACTTTACATGAATACATTAATCCTGCTGGGCGTCTGGGAGCATTATTACAATGTAGTAAATTACTATACCAATATGTGGTGCTAATCATGAAGTAAAATAAAAGACCAGGGAAGAGGGGGAAGAAGTGGGGAAGGGGACAAAAGGGCAATTATATTGCCTTGCCTGGGTAATTGTTACAAACTGGCTGATGCTTCTGCACGTTTCCTAAATTATTTCAATTATTTAAATTTCTGTACAGCGTGTGCCTTTAAACATCTGCATGTGGGTTTACAACCTAGTAAAATATATATTCTTAATGACCTCATGGATAATCTTAATGACCTTGTGGATAGAAATATTAATAAGTAACATCTGCATAGAATTGTAGTAAGGAGTAGGCAAGTCCACAAATTACATGCATGCGTGATTGGAGATGGTCAGTTAGTGCACTCCTACAAAGTATCACCGTTTATAAAACTGCTGCTGAAAACATCAGCAGGTATCTGGGAAATGATATTAAGGCTGCACTATATATATTCCAGTCCACTGGAACATTAGATTACTGGATAAGGCGACCACAGGTAAATGATTTTCCCACACATGCAGTTTTGTCACAAGCTTTGAATAGAAAATTTGTTAAAACGATAGTTTTCCAGGTCACTGGACTAATCCCCTTTCAACATATCTGAAATTAGAGGAAAATAAACTTTCAACTCATTTGGTTATTTTTTAAGTTTCAATGCTGTCACAAGCCATTGAAATGCTTTGTACATTTACAAATCCCTTTACATACCTCTTCAGGATGTACAGGCTCAGATGACCGGCTGATGGCAGACACTGGTAATGGATCATCCGCAACCTCATCCAGCTCATTATCTGTATATGCTCCACCTTCACCATCAGTGTCTTCAAAGTCACTTATTAATCTGCTGTCACAGCTCAAGTAGTCAGCTCCCATTGCAGTCAGGTATGACATTCTGTCATCATCCTCATCAACGCCATCTGTCTATGGTTTTCAGAGAAAAATTTCGAGAAAGAAAATCTAAGTATCACAATCAGCAAAACTTTATACAGTCCAGATGTTCATGATGTTACTGTCAGTGTGTATAGCCAACAACAGAGGCAATTTGCAAGAGCAGCTGTGTCCATATTAAGCTACTGTGCCATGCTGGATGCTGTGAATTGTACTTTATTCACCCAAGGAATGAAACACTGAAGGTAAGCAGTCCATTATTTTCATAGTTTCATAGTTTGTAAGGCTAAAAAAAGACAAGTCGTCCATCTAGTTCAGCCTGTTGTGCTAAGGTGTTGATCCAGAGGAAGGCAAAAACCCCCAATGAGGGTAGAAGCCAATTGTCCTCATTTTAGGGAAAAATTCCTTCCTGACTCCCAAACTGGCAATCAAAAAAAATCCCTGGGTCAATGACCCCTCTCCTGAATCCTAGTCACTATAACTTGTTATTTATTACGCTCCAGAAATGCATCCAAACCCTTTTTGAACTCGGTTATTGAATTCACCATGACCAGTCCCTCTGGCAGAGAATTCCATAGCTC
>JAODAL010024378.1:0-60679 GCA_025379985.1 Phyllomedusa bahiana | reverse complement strand
TAGCAAGGTGCGTGACATCCGTCTGCTCCAACCCCCCATACACGTAGGGTTAGCAGAGGTGCAGTGATCTCCGTCTGCTCCGGGGCCCCCATACACATAGGGTTAGCAAGGTCAGTGACATCTGTCTGCTCCGGGGCCCCATACACAGTGGGGTTACGAGGTGCAATGACATCCGTCTGCCCCAAGCCCCTACACAGTGGGGTTAGAAGGTGCAGTGACATCCTCTGCTCCAATCCCATACACATAGGGTTAGCAGAGTCAGTGAATCCTCTGCTCCGGGCCCCATATACATAGGGTTAGAAAGGGGTGCATGACCCCGTCTGCTCCAACCCCCATACACAGTAGGGTTAGCAGAGGTGCAATGAACCCGTCTGCTCCAGAGCCCCATACCATGGGTTAGCGGGGTGCAGTGACTCCTTCTCCCCCCGCCCCATACACAGAGGGTTAGCAGAGGGTGCAGTGACATCCTTCTGCTCGGGGGGCCCCTCCAGTAGGGTTAGCAGAGGGCAGTGAATGGGTCCCCCGGGGGCCCCACACCAGTGGGGTAGCAGGGTCAGTGACATCCGTCAGCTCGGGCCCCAACACAGTAATGTTCATAGCTTTTTTTTTTGAGCACGTCGGGTCACTCATTTTTTTGGTGAACTGCCCCTGTTGCTTTGGCCACCCTCCCAACATTTGTAGCTAAAAAACACCCTCATGTCAGTGGCACGGGTGCTCTGCTTTTCCCCCTTTTGCCTATTCAACCTAAGTCCATCGGGGCCCGGGGGACAAGGCTTTTTGGTCCCCTAGGCAAGTACAGCCAAGGGGCCCCCCCCCCCCCTCCCCCCCAAAAAAACCCCCCCCACCCCCCCCCAAAACCACAACACACACACTAATTCCTCTCGCCCTGCCCGGTCCTGCACAAATTTTTCGCAATTCCACAAGCTCCCGCCCCACTCCTGCAGTCACTGCACAAAGAAAATTTGTTTTTTAAAAACCCGCTCCCCTCCGTAGACGGGGAAAATACCTTATAAATAACTCCCAAATAACCCACTGATCTGGAGCAAATCTACCGGATGAAGATTGTTATAAAAAACCCCCCCCACAAAACCCAAGACCCAAAACTATTCTATTTAAGATAAATAAACCCCCAACCCGACCGAACGCAACCCCCACAGTGACACACTGTACACAGGCCTATTACATATACCCCCGCCTACAGGACCGATAGTGGAGATACTATTGTATGTAGAGCTCTGCAACATTTAAAAATGATTACATGCAGTTAATTTATGACTCACAGGAACGTATTTTGCACGTCATTCACTTTCCCTTTTCTTCTCCCTCCGGTTCACCCTCATGTGATTGCTCCCCGGGCCAAAACCGTCCGAGGATTTTTGGACCAAAAAACTTAGAATCCTCACATTTCCAGTAACTCCTTAAATTAAGGTAATAAATCCCCCCCAGTTAGAAGGTAATAAATATCCCCCCCCGTCAGGAGGGTTTGTATATTGCTTTAACAGGTAGGGATATAAATATAGGGGGGACCAGGCAGGGGATATAGATTAGGGTACTCTCAGGCGGTATTAATATGGGGCAAATCCAAGGTTATAAGCTATGAGGCTCAGGCATGTAAAATACAGGGGCCCCAGGCAGGCAAAAGGGGGTCGGCAGGCGTATGGGGGACAGGGGAGGGGATAGGGGCCACAGCAGGGTAGGGGGCCCCAGGCAGGCGTATGGGGGCCCCCAGGGCTGGCGTTTGGGGCCACAGGCAGGCGTATGGGGGCTAAAGGCAGGCGTATAGGGGCTAAAGGCAGGCGTATAGGGGCCACAGGCAGGCATTATAGGGGCTACAGGCAGGTATATAGGGGCCACAGGCAGGCGTATAGGGGCTACAGGCAGGTATATAGGGGCCACAGGCAGGCATTATAGGGGCTACAGGCAGGTATATAGGGGCTACAGGCAGGCGTATGGGGGCTACAGGCAGGTATATAGGGGCCACAGGCAGGCATTATAGGGGCCACAGGCAGGCATTATAGGGGCTACAGGCAGGCGTATGGGGCCACAGGCAGATAAAAACAACAACATTCATACTTACCTGCTGCCCAGGCGCGCGCTCCTCTTCAGGCCCCACCTCCAGCACCGGGACGCTCCTCCGGCAGCTCCTCGGGAGCACAGCCAATGACGCGCTGTGCCCCTGAGGTGAGGCAGCGTCGCGATGACATCACTTCATCGCGACGCTGCCAGGTGAGCCGCACGGGGCCGCGGCGGGTCCTCAGCGCTATGAGGACCCGGCGGCCCCGCTGTGTCAGCCCTGCGGCTTACCGGAGGATCCAGCGATCCTCCGGTGAGCGAGTCCGACACTGTCTGTGGGGCAGGGAGCGCTCGCTCTCTGCTCCGCAGAAGTGGTCAAAGAGACCGCCGGCGCTTCAGGCCCACGGCAGCGGCCTGGAGCCCGGCGAGGTTCGGGGCCCTGCCTGCGCCCCTTAGGGATAGGCTTGAGGCAGGCTCCTTAGGCGATCGCCTACCTCTGCCTACCCGTTGTCCCGCCTCTGAGTCCACTCACGATACACTGTCACCACTGCAGCCGCCAACAGTTCACAAACTGTACAGTTTCAGAAATACCACCACCCCAACGTCAATGATCATCTCCTTTTGCAACTCTGATAATTGTCCCTTTACCCATTACAGCAACGAGGGATATGTGTCCAGATAGCCTATCACACACCGTATATGCTCACCAAGCCAGCGCCAGTGTAGGTTATGCGTCAGTCAAGAGTAGGACATGGTCATAATAATGTGATTCAATTGTGTCACCAGCCATTGAAGTCATCGTGGGTATTTCTGCTCTTACCTGCCTTCTTTCGGTCTCCCACATTTCATCTTATTCTGTTTACTTCTAAGCAAAAAAACCTCTGAGAGTCACAGATACAACGTTATTAAAATATTTATTCAGGATAGTAACAGTATAAAACTAAACACTAAGTCAACAACTATGTGATAATATATGACTCATGAGTGCAATGGAAAGGATGCATAGCAGTACATGCAAGTATATGGCGATATGCTGTGATACCATAGACTTTGGTGGTATATTGATAGGATATGTTATCAAAATCTAAAAAGTGGGGATCCCACCTCTGGGACCTGCACCTATCTTGGAAACAGATCCCCAAAAGTGTTATCTCAGAATGGAGAAATGGTTGCTCTTGCTCACGGCTTCCATTGTGTTCTATGGGAGTTCCGAATACAGCTGAACACAGTGCTCCCCTGTACTGGGAACCCGCAAAGAACAGAATGGAGAACACAGCGCTCCCCTGTACTGGGAACTCCCATAGAACAGAATGGAGAACACAGCGCTCCCGTGTACTGGGAACTCACATAGAACAGAATGGAGAACACAGCACTCCCCTGTACTGGGAACTCCCATAGAACACAATGGAGAACACAGCACTCCCCTGTACTGGGAACTTCCATAGACCAGAATGGAGAGAACACGCTGCTCCCCTGTACTGGGAACTCCCATAGAGCAGAATGGAGAACACAGCCCTCCCCTGTACCGGGAACTCCCATAGAACAGAATGGAGAGAACAGAGCGCTCCCTTGTACTGGGAACTCCCATAGAACAGAATGGAGAACACAGCGCTCCCCTGTACTGGGAACTCCCATAGAGGAGAACGGAGAACACAGCACTCCCCTGTACTGGGAACTCCCATAGAACAGAATATAGAACACAGCGCTCCCCTGTACTGGGAACTCCCATAGAGGAGAATGGAGAGAACACAGCGCTCCCCTGTACTGGGAACTCCCATAGGACCGAATGGAGAACACAGTGCTCCCCTGTACTGGGAACTCCCTTAGAGGAGAATGGAGAACACAGCGCTCCCCTGTACTGGGAACTCCAATAGAACCAGATGGAGAACAAAGTGCTCCCCTGTACTGGGAACTCCCATAGAGGAGAATGGAGAACACAGCGCTCCCCTGTACTGGGAACTCCCATAGAACAGAATGGAGAACACAGCGCTCCCCTGTACTGGGAACTCCCATAGAACAGAATGGAGAACACAGCGCTCCCCTGTACTGGGAACTCACATAGAAAAGAATGGAGAACACAGTGCTCCCCTGTACTGGGAACTGCCATAGAACAGAAAAGAGAACACAGCGCTCCCCTGTAGTGGGAACTTCCGTAGAACAGAATGGAGAGAGCACAGCGCTCCTCTGTACTGGGAACTCCCATGGAACAGAATGGAGAATACAGTGCTCTCCTGTACTGGGAACTCCAATAGAACCAGATGGAGAACAAAATGCTCCCCTGTACTGGGAACTCCCATAGAACAGAATGGAGAGAACATAGCACTCCCCTCTGCTGGGAACTCCCGTAGAAGGGAATGGAGAAGCATGGACAAGTGTGCCCTATGGGACCTGCACCTATCTCGGGAATAGACCTTCGAAAGTGTCTTCTCAGATGGAAGGGATGGTCACAATTGCACACGACTCTCCATTCTGTTCTATGTGAGTTTCTGGTATAGGTGAGCAGTGTGGTCGGCTGTACGTGAAACTCCCATAGACAAAGTCTACGGTGGGAACAACCAATTATGTCTCCTTCCAGTACCAGTCTCCAGCTTCTGCTACGCTTCATGAATAGAAGATGCTTGGGGTTGTCTCCTGTTCCTCTAGTACAGCACTCATGGGTTACTGTCATATAAATGTAATGTGCAAATTCAGCTCATGACTATATTGGGTGGGAAGGGGCCCAGGGTCTTTGCCCAGCAACTTATTCACCTCTTCAGCTCACCCACTGCCTCTCTTACTTGCCCCCTTAGGTGAGGGCCACATTGCCATATTCTTATCATTATAAAAAAAAAATGATTGACAATATACTCATGGGGGGGGGGGGGTTATGGCTAGAATATGCTATACCATTATCATGAGTGGGGGTTAGTTCTTTGGGACCCCTGCTGACCCTGTACATCCACTATGCAGATGGAAACACAGCTCCATTCAGGTATAAGGAGGGGGGCAGGAGACATCATGATGCAGGGGAACAGTTTATTCTAAGGTTGTGGGGGTTCAGATAGCTGGACCCCAGGTGACATGTTAGGGATGCCATTTCCTAGTAACGTGCTGCCACCTTTTGATGGTTTTCTTTAGACCCTGAAAGAAATAAGGAAGGGAAGAAAGGAAAGAGAAAGGAAAGAAGAATGGAATAAAGGGGAAAAGGGACAGAGAAAAGAAATAAGAAAGGAATACAGAACAGATGGAGGAAATACAAAAGAAGGGAAAGAAAGAAAGAAAGAAAGAAAGAGAAAGAAAGAAAGAGAAAGAAAGAAAGAAAGAGAAAGAAAGAAAGAAAGAAAGAGAGAAAGAGAAAGAAAGAAAGAAAGAAAGAAAGAGAGAAAGAGAAAGAAAGAAAGAAAGAAAGAAAGAAAGAAAGAAAGAAAGAAAGAAAGAAAGAAAGATAAAGAAAGAAAGAAAGAAAGAAAGAAAGAAAGAAAGAGAAAGAAAGAAAGAAAGAAAGAAAGAAAGAAAGAAAGAAAGAGAGAGAAAGAAAGAAAGAAAGAAAGAAAGAAAGAAGAGAGAAGGAGAAAGAAAGGAAAGAAAGAGGGAAAGAAAGAAAGAAAGAAAGAGGTAATAAGGAACAGAGAAAGTAAAAAAAGAAAGGAAGGAAGGAAATACAGACAGAGGAAGAAAGAAATGGACAGAGGAAGAATGGAAGAACATGAAAAAAAGGAGGTAATTGGAAAAGAAGGAATTGGGCTATGGTTGCACATTCATCCTATTCTATGGGTCTATTGTCACCACAACATGTCTCATGCAGGTGATTGCGTCGCTCCTACACCAGTATCTGTGCTGTTACAATGTGAGCTACAATGGAGTAACTTAACTAATTAGGGAGAGGCACCATGTAGGTATGTGTAGACGTATGCACCATTACCCACTCCACTTAAATTTAAATATATTAAGGGCTCATGGGAAATTAGCTAGGACTCTGCAGTTCCACCTATAGGATGGAGTGTTTCTTAATTCACAGCTGAGCCTTGCAATGTGAATGGGATTAGAGCCAACCAGATATTCATCTGCAGACAGCTGTTTTATGGTGTTTAGCCCTCAAAGAGGAACGTTACCGCTTTTGAGCTGCCCCTAAAGTCTCTCACCTAGTCAACCAGTATTCTCCTCTGTGCTGCAACAGCTGTCTGCAGATGAATATCCGTTTGGCTCTTATCCCATTCACATTGCATGGCTCAGTGAGTCGGATGTGAATTGAGGAGCGCTATATCCTATAGGTGATGCTGCATAGTCCTAGCTCATTTCTCAAGAGCCCTTTAGAATGTATTACAATGTGACGCTCAGCTTTGCAGTTGCCCTTGTGGCCTAGTCGTTATTGTGGGGGCCCATCTGACCCTGCACCAGTTCCCATACACCCTCCTCTACTCCCTGTCCTTGCTGCCATCCTTTTATGGCTCACATATGATTTTTGCAGAAAATATAGAAAAATCCCCACATTTCTCTGCTGCCAGAGTGAAGCCTAATAAATGTTATTGATTTTCTGAGGGAAATGTTAATGCTGTGAGAATGTCCCTGATAAACCAGACCGGGCATTAGGAGCGATTATTATCCATCTCTCTCACTACCTCCCGATTTGCTGGAACGTAATAACACGGCCATTTTTCAGAATGTCAATTACTCCCTCTAGAAAATAAAGCAGCAAATAAAACATACATCATTATCACGGGCCAACTGCACACGAGAAAGAACAGGCTGAGTGATCGAGACAGGCGCAGACTGTACCGAGGCCATAGTCTGCCCAACACAGTACAGCGTAAGGCCACCAGTCCCAACCAGTCAGCTCGATGGGAACAAGAAAGGACAAAAATAAGGGACAGGAAATAGGAAAGGTGTAACGATCCTGAGTTGTGGATCCACTGGGCCACCACAAGCGATGGCGGAAGCCACACCAGGGAGCAGAGTCTAAGTGGGTCCCGGTTTTCACCAGAGCCCGCCGCAAAGTGGGATGGACTTGCTGGGGCGGAGAACTACCAGGTCGCTACCCCTGATGTGACTTGCTTGCGGTGGTAGCCAAGGAATAACGCAGTACCGAATCGGCAGGCAAACTCGTAGTCGGGGTCGGGCCGGAAGGTCAGGGCAGGCAGCGAAGGTTCGTGGTCGGGGAACGTAAGCCGGACGGACTGGTACACAGAAAAGTCAACCAGAACGTAGAAAGGGCTTCCTCGCATAGGTATGAGCACTATGGAATCGGCAAGGGCCAGGAAGAGGTGGAGCGTTAATATAGGGTCAGCGACAGGTGTTTCCAATTATGGGCACGCTGGCCCTTTTAATTTGACAGAGCCGGCGGGCGCACGCCCTAAGGACCGAGGTCAGGTGAGGACGGAGGCTTGCGGGGGCGGGTGCGCTCACGGGATGCGGCGCCACCCGAACCCGGCACGGGCTGCGCTACAGGGAAACGAGTGCACCTGCAGCCCGGACCACGGGCTGTAGCGCCACTCGTAACAGTACCCCCCCCTTTGGTCTCCCCCTTCTTTTGCCCTGAAGAAAATTCTGGAGTAAACCCCGGTCCATGATGTTATCCTCCGGCTCCCAAGATCTTTCCTCGGGACCGAACCCCTTCCAATCAATCAGAAAGTAACGTTTCCCCTTAGTTTTTATTCATAGCTAGAATCTGCTTCACAGCAAAGACGTCTGAGGAATCGGCCACTGGGGCAGGAGGAGACACCCTCCGAACGTATCTATTCAAGATGACTGGCTTTAGTAGGGAAACATGAAAAGAGTTCGGAATACGCATCGAGGGGGGAAGCCGGAGCTTGTAGACCACCGGGTTGATTTTCTTCAGGACTTCAAACGGGCCAAGGAAACGAGGACCCAGTTTGTAGGAAGGAATCCTCAGACGGACATATTTGGAGGACAACCAGACCTTATCCCCAGGTGCGAACGAGGGCGGAGACCTCCTGTGTTTATCCGCCTGAAGCTTCATTCGAGCGGAGGCCCAAATCAAGGATTGCTGCGTGTTGTTCAAAATAGACTTCAGATCACGGATCAGGGTGTTTACAGCAGGAACGTCTGAGACCGATGACAGTGGGAGGGGTGGGCGGGGAGGTAGTCCATACACCACGAAAAACGGGGAAGCGCCCGTAGAATCAGAGTCCAAGGAATTGTGGGAGAATTCGGCCCAGGGTAACAAGTCTGCCCAATCATCCTGCTGGGCCGAGACAAAATGGCGTAGGTAATTTTCCAGGATTTGGTTAATTCTTTCTACCTGCCCGTTCGACTGCGGATGGTAAGCGGAGGAAGTGGAGGACCTGGCGCACATGAAGACGGTGGGACTTGAGATCAGGCGAGAAGATCAGTATGTCGTCCAGATACACACCACGCACACATATAAAAGGTCCCTGAAGATGTCGTTACCGAACCCCTGAAACACCGCAGGGGCGTTGCAGAGGCCGATGGGCATAACTAGGTATTCGAAATGCCCGTCCCGCGTGTTGAATGCCGTCTTCCACTCGTCGCCCTCTCGGATTCTAATAAGGTTATAGGCCCCTCGCAAGTCCAGTTTGGTGAAGATCCTAGCCTCGCGAAGCCGATCGAAGAGCTGCGAGATCAGCGGCAGTGGTTAACGGTTTTTCACCGTAATCTTATTCAGGCCGCGGTAGTCGATACAAGGTCGAAGTGAGCCATCTTTTTTTTCCACAAAGAAGAAGCCTGCTCCGGCCGGTGAAGAGGACTTGCGGATGAAGCCTTTCTTGAGGTTCTCCTGTATGTAGTCAGACATGGCCTTGGTCTCGGGGACCGACAGCGGGTAGACTCTGCCCCGAGGCGGGGTCGTGCCAGGCAATAGGTCAATAGGACAGTTGTAGGGGCAGTGAGGCGGCAAGGATTCAGCCTGTTTTTCAGAGAACACATCAGTGAAGTCTTGGTACTCTGCAGGCAGCCCAGGCAACGGCTTCAAGGGCATAGGCGGAGAAGTGGGAAGCACCGGGCGAGGTGCAGCAAGACAACGATGTCGGCAGTCCTGTCCCCAATGTGTAACTTCACCCGTCTTCCAGTCTAAGACAGGTGCGTGGCATTGCAGTCAGGTAAATCCCAACAGGATAGCAGACGAGGAGCGTGGTAGTACATAGAACACGATCCTCTCACCGTGAAGGGCCCCTACATGCATAGTAACGGGCTCCATGCGGTATTGGATAGTGTCGCGCAGGACCTCCCCACTCACAGAAGAAATCGCCAGAGGCTTAACGAGGCGGATGGTGGACAGGCAAAGCTTCGACACCAGGGCAGCATCCATAAAATTTCCCGCCGAACCAGAATCCAAGAAGGCAGATGCTTGAATCCTTACTCCAGAACTAGAAGTGATCTGTACCGGCATGGTTAGACATGGAGAGGAACAGTTCACACACAGAGACACCTCTCCCACGTGCCCAAGGTGCGCGCATTTCCCTGGCGCGGACGTAGCGGACAGTCCCTCAGGAAATGTTCTGGACTAGCACAGTATAGGCATAGATGCTCGGTGCGGCGTCGGGCACGCTCTTGTACAGAGAGTAGAGCACGGTCGACCTGCATGGGCTCCTCGCCAGAATGCTGAGGCGGTGGTATAGGAGGCATCTGGAATACCGGAGCCAAGCGCGGAAAGCGACGAGGTCGAGCAGAGTCATGTTCCTGGCGGAGCTCCTTTTCCCTCTCGGAGACGCGCACATCAATCCACGTGGCCAGGTGGATCAACTCAGACAGGGAAGCCGGAAGATCCCTTGCGGCCAAAGCGTCCTTGACCCGGCTAGAGAGGCCTTTCTTGAAAGTGGCGCAAAGGGCGGCCTCATTCCAAGTCAGATCCGAGGCCAAGGTGCTGAATTGGATGGCGTAGTCACCAACCGAGGATTCTCCTTGTCGTAAGTTCAGGAGTGCGGTCTCCGCAGATGAAGCCCATGCCGGTTCCTCAAAAACGCCACGAAACTCCTTGAAAAAGGCCTGCAGGTCGCCCACCAGCAGATCACCCCTATCCCAGAGGGGGGTCGCCCATGCCAGAGCCTTCCCGGAGAGCAGGCTGAGAACGAATGCCACCTTTGCACGTTCGGACGGAAACTGGTCGGCCATCAGTTCCACGTGCAGAGAGCACTGAGTAATAAACCCCCTGCATAGTTTCGGGTCTCCGTCAAACTTTGAGGGAAGCGATAGCCGGAGCTTGGGCCCTATAGCGGCGAGGGGGACAGCAGGTGCAGGAACGTGCGGAGATGGTGGCGGAGACTGCCGTTGAGAGGCGACGAGCTGTTGCATCATGAACATCAGCTGATCCAACTGCTGTGCCTGCTGCGTCAGCTGCTGAGATTGCTGGGCAACGATGGACGTCAGATCCTCCACGCTGGGTAACGGAACCTTGGCGGGATCCATGGCCGATTCCAACTGTAACGATCCTGAGTTGTGGATCCACTGGGCCACCACAAGCGATGGCGGATGCCACACCAGGGATCGGAGTCTAAGTGGGTCCCGGTTTTCACCAGAGCCCGCCACAAAGTGGGATGGACTTGCTGCGGCGGGATTCCACCAGGTCGCTACCCCTGATTTAACTTGCTTGCGGTGGTAGCCAAGGAATAACGCAGTACCGAATCGGCAAGCAAACTCGTAGTCGGGGACAGGCCGGAAGGTCAGGGGAGGCAGCGAAGGTTCGTGGTCGGGGAACGTAAGCCGGAGGGACTGGTACACAGGATAGGCAACCGGAACGTAGAAAGGGCTTCCTCGCATAGGTATGAGCACTATGGAATCGGCGAGGGCCAGGAAGAGGTGGAGCGTTAATATAGGGTCAGCGGCAGGTGTTTCCAATTATGGGCGCACTGGCCCTTTAAAGTTGACAGAGCCGGCGCGCGCGCGCCCTAAGGAGCGGGGGCACGCGCGCCATCCGCGCACACAGACGGTCAGGTCAGGTGAGGACGGAGGACCGAGGTCAGGTGAGGACGGAGGCTTGCGGGGGCGCTCACGGGATGTGGCGCCACCCGCACCCAGCGCGGGCTGCGCTACAGGGAAACGAGTGCGCCTGCAGCCTGGACCACGGGCTGTAGCGCCACTCGTAACAAAAGGAAGGTAGTATGGGACATAAGAAAGGAAATAGGAAAGGAAGGAAGGGAAGAAGGGACATAGGAAAGGAAATAGGAAAGGAAGGAAATAAGGGACAGAGGAAGGAAATAAGAAAGGAAGAAAGGGAAAAAGGGGACAGGGAAGAAATATGAAACAAAGGAAGCATATAAGGGAAATAATGGGGAAAATAAGAAAGGAAGGTAGGAAATAAGGGACAGTAGTAAAGAAATAAGGAAGGGAAGAAAGGAAAGAGAAAGGAAAGAAGAATGGAATAAAGGAAAAAGGGACAGAGAGAAGAAATAAGAATGGAATACAGAACAGATGGAGGAAAAAAGAAAGAAAGAAAGAATAAGGAACAGAGAAACTAAAAAAGAAAGGAAGGAAGGGAATAATGGACAGAGGAAGAATGGAAGAGCATGAGAAAAAAAGGAGGTAATCAGAAAAGAAGGAAGGTAATAAGGAACAGCAGGAGGAAATAGGTAAGGAATAAAGGGGTTAAGAGAGGGAGGGAACAAGGGACAGAAGAAAAGGAATTAGAAAGGAAGGAAATAAAGGACAAATGGAGGAAATAAGGAAGGAAGGAAATAAAGGGATATATGGAGTAAATAAGAAAGGAAGGAAGAGAATAAGAGATAGATGGTGGAAATAAGGAAGGAAGAGGACCAAAGAAGAAACGTAGGCAGGAAAGGAACATGGAAGCAAAGAATGAAGAAACTAAAGAGGAATGGAAAATTAAGAATAGAAGGAAAGCAAAACAGAGGTAGGAAAGCAATCAGGAAGCAAAGAATGAAGCACAGGAAAAGGGAAGGAACAAAGAAAGGAAAGGAAAATGACAAATGACAGTAGCAGGGAAGGAAGCATTGAAAAAAGGAATTATCAAAGCAAGTAGAAAAGCAAAGAAAAAAAAAAGAAGGATAGAAGGAAGGTAAAAGAGAGGAGGAAAGGATTCTGGAATGAAAGAACAAAGCACATGGAAAGGAGCAAGGCAGGAAAGAAACTAAAAGGACAAAGGTAGGAAGGAAAGGAATGACACTAATATTTAAGCAAAGGAAAAAGAAATTAAGGAAGGAAGCAAACAATGAAGAAAAGGACATGGGAAGAATGATAGAAAGGAAGTTAAAATGAATGAAAAAAGGAGCGAGGCAGGAAAGAATGAACGACGGGGATAAGGACAAATGGAGGAAAGGAAAATAGAATAGTAGGGAATAAAAGTAACAGTACAGAATGTAACAAGGAATAAAGAAAGGGAAGAAACGGCAAAATCATGATGGAAAGAAAGGGGATAAAGAAGGTAAGGAAAAAGGAAGGAAGAAAGACAGAATAAATGAATGAATGAATGAAGACAGAATAGATGAGAGATGTAAGAAAGGAATGTTATAACAAAGAGGGGAAAGAATGAAGAAAAAAAAATTGAGGGGAATAAGGAGGAAAGGAGGGAAGAAAAGGAGGGAAGAGAAGGAAGAAAAGGAGGGAAGAGAAGGAAGAAAGGAGGGAAGAAAAGGAAGAAAAGGAGGGAGTGACAGAGATGGTCGGAAGGAAGTGAATAAGGAAAAAAGAAGGAAGGAATGGAATGAGAAAGGCATGAAAGAAGGAATGCAATAAGAAAACGAAGGAGGAAACTTTCTACAATGTCAGGAAGTATTAGACCTGGTGTGAGCGCTCTCCATGGTGCTGAAATGTTCCTATGTTTTTCCTGGATTTCCCTTTGCCACTTTTTTCTAATGAGTCGTCCACACAGGACGAGGAGGCTCTCGATGATAATGAATTAGGATAAGTGTGTACTTTTCATTAGTGACCACAGGAGAGATGACTCAGCGTCCATTTACCGGACTCCATCCTTTATTATTACATGTGTAAAATTCTGGAACCTACATTTAATAAAAGCAATATCACATATGGCGCCGTCATACAAAACACAGGACCAGTCCCCTTTCCTGTCCTGCATGTGGATGGAGGAACCTTTAACTGACCAAATTCAGGCCATACATCAAATCTAGGAAATTGGTTTGTTTGTGTACAAGGGTTAATCTAATGAAATCTAACCTTATGAGTAAAATCCTAATCCCTTCCTCTCAGGTGTCTTTATGCTTTCTGAACTCTTTTTGGTGTGATGTCATAGCTACACTGTGTGCTGAGACAGACTCTTCCTAGTGTGATGTCATAGCTACACTGTGTGCTGCGACAGGCTCTTCCTGGTGTGATGTCATAAATGCTCTGTGCTGAGACAGACTCTTCCTGGTGTGATGTCATAAATGCTCTGTGCTGAGACAGGCTCTTCCTGGTGTGATGTCATAAATGCTCTGTGCTGAGACAGGCTCTTCCTGGTGTGATGTCATAGCTGTGCTCTGTGCTGAGACAGGCTCTTCCTGGTATGATGTCATAGCTGTGCTATGTGCTGAGACAGACCCTTCCTGGTGTGATGTCATAGCTGTACTCTGTGCTGAGACAGGCCCTTTCTGGTGTGATGTCATAGCTGTGCTCTGTGCTGAGACAGGCTCTTCCTGGTGTGATGTCATAGCTGTGCTCTGTGCTGAGACAGGCCCTTCCTGGTGTGATGTGATGTCATAGCTGTGCTCTGTGCTGAGACAGGCTCTTCCTGGTGTGATGTCATAAATGCTCTGTGCTGAGACAGACTCTTCCTGGTGTGATGTCATAGCTACACTGTGTCCTGAGACTGGCTCTTCCTGGTGTGATGTCACAGCTGTGCTGTGTGCTGAGACAGGCTCTTCCTGGTATGATGTCATAGCTACACTGTGTCCTGAGACTGGCTCTTCCTGGTGTGATGTCACAGCTGTGCTGTGTGCTGAGACAGGCTCTTCCTGGTATGATGTCATAGCTGTACTCTGTGCTGAGACAGGCTCTTCCTGGTGTGATGACATACATGCCAACTCTCCCGTTTTTGGCGGGGGGGTCCCGCTATTTGGGGTCCCCTCCCGCCCTCCCGGGGGAGTTGGCATTCCTCCCGCCGTCAGCAGGAGGCGGGGGCTCTTTAAATGGCCGCGGCACCAGAGTAGCGATAGTGCGCTACTCTGGCGCCGCCGGTCCGTTCTCACAGGCGGGTGAAGCGGCCGCTGCGCCCGCTTCACCCGCCCGGAGTCTCGCTGTGCAGGGAGGAGGCAGGAGGGATCGCTCCCTCCTCCCTCCTCTCCCTGTATGTCCGGCGCCGGTGTGTGCGCCGCACATACAGGTCAGCGGCGCAGGGGAAGTGACACGCGGCTGCAGAGGAGTGACGCGCGGCTGCTCTCACTTCCCCCTGCGCCGCTGAGGTGATCGTCCGGAGCAGCCGTGCTGCAGGAGCCTGGTGAGGTAAGTGGATTTTATTATTTTATTTTTATTAGCTATATGGGGGGCTCTGCCTGGCAACAATGGGGGCACTACCTGGCAACAGAGGGGACATCTACCTGGCAACAGAGGGGACATCTACCTGGCAACAATGGGGGCACTACCTGGCAACAGAGGGGGCATCTACCTGGCAACAGAGGGAACATCTACCTGGCAACAGAGGGTGCACTACCTGGCAAACAATGGGGGCACTACCTGGCAACAGAGGGGGCATCTACCTGGCAACAGAGGGGGCAATCTACCTGGCAACAGAGGGGGCATCTACCTGGCAACAGAGGGGGCACTACCTGGCTACAAGGGGGCATCTACCTGGCAACAGAGGGGGCACTACCTGGCAACAGAGGGGGCATCTACCTGGCAACAGAGGGGGCACTACCTGGCAACTGAGGGGGCACTACCTGGCTAACAAACGGGGGCACCTACCTGGCTAACAAAGGGGGGGCACTACCTGGCTACAGAGGAGGCATCTACTTGGCTACAAGGGGGCATCTATCTGCCTGTAAGGGGCACTACCTGCTTATGGGGGGTTACTACCTGGCTATAAGGGCATCTACCTGGCTTTCTTCCAAAGCCGTTATGCAGTTAGGTGGAGTGGGTGTGGCTTTGTGAAGGAGCGTGGCATACCAACAAGATGGGCGCGCCGCTCACTAAAATCTCCTGCTTTTTCATTTTCAAAAGTTGGCAGCTATGTGTGATGTCATAGCTGTGATCTATGCTGAGACAAGCTCTTCCTGGTGTGATCTCATAGCTGTGCTGAGGCAGGTTCTTTCTGGTGTGATGTCATAGCTGTGCTCTGTGCTGAGAAAGGCTCTTCCTGGTGTGATGTCATAACTGTGATCTGTGCTGAGACAGGCTCTTCCTGGTGTGATGTCATAGCTGTGCTCTGTGCTGAGAAAGGCTCTTCCTGGTCTGATATCATAGCTGTGCTGTGCTGAGACAGGCTCTTCCTGGTGTGATGTCATAACTGTGCTCTGTGCTGAGACAGGCTCTTCCTGGTGTGATGTCATAGCTGTGCTATGTGCTGAGACAGGCTCTTCCTGGTGTGATGTCATAGCTGTGCTCTGTGCTGAGACAGGCTCTTTCTGGTGTGATGTCATAGCTGCACTATGTGGTGAGACAGGCTCTTCCTGGTGTGATGTCATAGCTGTGATCTGTGCTGAGACAGGCTCTTCCTGGTGTGATGTCATAGCTGTGCTCTGTGCTGAGACAGGCTCTTCCTGGTGCATACCTCCCAACTGTCCCTGTTTTGGAGGGACTGTCCCTATTTGTAACCATTGTCCTTCTGTCCCTCTTAGCTCTATAAATGTCCCTCTTTCTCATTTGGGAAATAGATTTGCGTCAATAAACTGATTACCTGATTGCTTCCTAACTGCGTATTAGATAACAACTTACTCAATATTTCATCATTGGATACAATGCAATCCTTAAAATGTGTCCCTTTTTTGCCATCTAAAAAGTTGGCATGTATGTGTTTGGGCGTGGTTAGAGGCGTGTCTTGGTGTGATGTCATGTGTTCGGGCGTGGTTAGAGGCGTGACCTGATGTGTCCCTCTTTGCAATCTCTAAAAGTTGGGAGATATGCTGGTGTGATGTCATAGCTGTGCTGTGCTGAGACAGGCTCTTCCTGGTGTGATGTCATAGCTGTGTTCTGTGCTGAGACAGACGCTTCCTGGTGTGATGTCATAGCTGTGCTCTGTGCTGAGACAGGCTCCTCCTGGTGTGATGTCATAGTTGCACTATGTGCTGAGACAGGCCCTTCCTGGTGTGATGTCATAACTGCTCTGTACTGAGAAAGACTCTTCCTGGTGTGATGTCATAACTGCTCTGTGCTGAGACAGGCTCTTTCTGGTGTGATGTCATAACTGCTCTGTGCTGAGACAGGCTCTTTCTGGTGTGATGTCATAGCTGTGCATTGTGCTGAGGCAGGCTCTTCCTGGTGTGATGTCATAGCTGTGCATTGTGCTGAGGCAGGCTCTTTCTGGTGTGATGTCATAGCTGTGCTCTGTGCTGAGACAGGCTCTTCCTGGTGTGATGTCATAGCTGTGCTGTGTGCTAAGACAGGCTCTTCCTGGTGAGATGTCATAGCTGTACTCTGTGCTGAGACAGGCCCTTTCTAGTATGATGTCATAGCTGTACTCTGTGCTGAGACAGGCTCTTCCTGGTGTGATGTCATAGCTGTACTCTGTGCTGAGACAGGCTCTTCCTGGTCTGATGTCATAGCTGTACTCTGTGCTGAGACAGGCCGTTCCTGGTGTGATGTCATAGCTGTACTCTGTGCTGAGACAGGCTCTTCCTGGTATGATGTCATAGCTGTACTCTGTGCTGAGACAGGCACTTTCTAGTATTAAGTCATAGCTGTACTCTGTGCTGAGACAGGCTCTTCCTGGTATGATGTCATAGCTGTGCATTGTGCTGAGGCAGGCTCTTTCTAGTATGATGTCATAGCTGTACTCTGTGCTGAGACAGGCCCTTTCTAGTATGATGTCATAGCTGTGCTCTGTGCTAAGACAGGCTCTTCCTGGTGTGATGTCATAGCTGTACTCTGTGCTGAGACAGGCCCTTTCTAGTATGGTATCATAGCTGTACTCTGTGCTGAGACAGGCTCTTCCTGGTGTGATGTCATAGCTGTACTCTGTGCTGAGACAGGCTCTTCCTGGTGTGATGTCATAGCTGTACTCTGTGCTGAGACAGGCTCTTCCTGGTGTGATGTCATAGCTGTACTCTGTGCTGCGACAGGCTCTCCCTGGTCTGATGTCATAGCTGTACTCTGTGCTGAGACAGGCCCTTTCTAGTATGATGTCATAGCTGTACTCTGTGCTGAGACAGGCTCTTCCTGGTATGATGTCATAGCTGTGCACTGTGCTGAGACAGGCTCTTCCTGGTATGATGTCATAGCTGTGCTCTGTGCTGAGACAGGCCCTTCCTGGCGTGATGTCATTGTTTTGGATAGGAGCAAAGGTTATATATGTGTGATCCTTTGTGTCTCTATTTTAATGTATTAATCAGTATAATAACTAACATGCCTTTATATATTGCACGTAAAATCTGCCTGTATGACCACACTTTTAATGTGTTAACAAATGGCCGCATATATAATCTGCTTGTAAAGGATAACTGTTATAGAACGTATCATGTACAATGTCTATTCCACACCCCAGCTGGCGTCTGTGTTCAGATACACCTAGATACGCCAAGATGTCTGCCCAGCTTTTGTGCGTCTTGTTTGAATTCGAATACGTACTTTTTTTTAACTTGGCGCCGACACTCCAGTTCTAAATAGATATAGAAGAGTGTAGAATACGACAGTATGTAGATTTTTGGCGCATTACATAGAGTTTATTGCGCCAAACTTTGTATGGGCATAGAGTGTAATGCGCCAAGCTTGGCGCATTAAGCTCTATGTAATGCACCAAAAATCTGTCGTATTCTACACTCTCAGAATCTCATAATCCGAGCATTGAAACATTAAGAGAGCGACATGTATGAATTTGTATCCGTACTTTTTTTTTACTTGGCACCGACACCACAGTTCTAAATAGATATAGAAGAGTGTAGAATACGACACTTTTTGGCGCATTACATAGAATTTAGTGCGCCAAGTTTGGCGCATTAAGCTCTATGCCCATAAAAGGTTTGGCGCATTAAGCTCTATGTAATGCGCCAAAAAACTGTCGTATTCTACACTCTTCTATATCTATTTAGAACTCTGGTGTCGGCGCCAAGTTAAAAATAAAGAACGCATTCGAATTAATACATGTCGCCCTAGATGTTTTTCTTCTCTCTAACAAAGAGAAAGGAGGATCACTTAAAATGTAGATAGGAAGAGCCAATTAAGAGGGTAGATGTAATGCATAGTTGCCAACTTTTGAAATTTAAAAAGCAGGAGACTGTAGAGGGCGGCGCGCGGAGCAAAAATTTGCATGGACACGCCCATCTTGTCGGTGTGCCACGCCCTTCAAAAGCCACACCCACTCACACTAACTGCATTAACGGCTTTGGAAGGAAAGCCAGGTAGATGCCCTTTATAGCCAGGTAGTAGCCCCCCATAACCAGGTAGTGCTCTTACAGGCAGGTAGATGCCCACTTGTAGCCAAGTAGATGCCCCCTTGTAGCCAGGTAGATGCCCCTTGTAGCCAGGTAGATGCCCCTCTGTAGCCAGGTAGAGCCCCCTCTGTAGCCAGGTAGAGCCAAATTTGTAGCCAGGTAGAGCCCCCTTTGTTAGCCAGGTAGATGCCCCCCTTTGTTAGCCAGGTAGATGCCCCTTTTGTTAGCCAGGTAGATGCCCCCATTGTTGCCAGGTAGTGCCCCCATTGTTGTCAGGTAGTGCCCCCTCTGTTGCCAGGTAGTGCCTCCATTGTAGCCAGGTAGTGCCCCTCTGTTGCCAGGTAGTGCCCCCATTGTAGCCAGGTAGTGCCCCCTCTGTTGCCAGGTAGTCCCCCCCCCATTGTAGCCAGGTAGTGCCCCCCCCATTGTAGCCAGGTAGTGCCCCCTCTGTTGCCAGGTAGTTCCCCCCCCCCATTGTAGTCAGGTAGTGCCCCCTCTGTTGCAAGGTAGACCCCCCCATTGTAGACAGGTAGACCCCCCCATTGTAGCCAGGTAGAGCCCCCCTATAACTAATAAAAATAAAATAATAAAAGCCACTTACCTCGAGGGGCGTGGCCTGGACCTACATGGCGGAGGACGTGTAATTGAGGAGCTCCATGGAGGATTTGTAAAACAGCACTACTAAACCCTAACTAGCGAAACCTAACTCACACAGCAGCAAAGGAGAAGTCCCAAAGAAGACACAGGCAGTGTTAATTGCTCGTTTACCCGGCGGAGAAGCGGAGAACGGCGAGGTTTCCCCAAGAGAGGTGACACCGGGAGCCCGCGGCAGAAGCTGGAGAGGTTGACCGCATGGCTCCGTGGAACACATAGCAAGAACGCAGCGGACATCACATCACTGTACCTGGAACCACTCAGGCGCAGAGAAAGTGTGGATAACGCGACCACAGGTTTGAGAAACCCTCCTAACCGACTCCGGTGACCGTGAGTAAAAGCTATTATACCAGCTCGGGCGCCATTTTAACATAGCAGCATGGGCGCCAACTTACCCAGCCGCCATCTTAAACCAGGAACAACCCGGCACCTTCTCACCACATAACTGTGGGAATAAGAACGGCATACATATTGACTAAGCCCTTGTCCATATAGAAAGATAAAGAGTGTAACAGGACATCAGGAGAGCCGTCTTAACGGACTCTAGCGACACTGACCATAAGAATACATGCTGGAGTGACATTGCATTACCTAACTGCCATCTTAGACAGTGTGCTGTTCTGCAGCTTCTTAATAATCCCTGTGAATCTGTGATCATCACAGATAATCTTTAGTTTCCCATACTCCACAAACATCTGCCTTTTACAAAGTGGATATACATATATATCTCAGACCTGCTGAAAAGGATCTTTACCAAGCTGACACCCAGAAACCTGGCAAAACCATATATACGGAACTAACAACAAAGAATCCTCCATGCTTAAAGAAGGATATACCCGTAGTAGATATTAAACAATTACCATAAGGCATAAATTTGCTAACTGCAGCTTAAAATACATTCTTCCTGAGGCTGTATCTTTGGAACTCTTATCTAGAAACACCTGATATCCCAATACCTACCAGTGAACATCTGCACGCCTTCTGCAAAAACCCTTGTGAACACAAGAAGACAGAAAAGACATATCACCTTAGAAAAGGTGAAGCAATAAATCTCTACATACCATAGAGACTCCAGCACTTGACCAGTTACCTAACTAACTAGAACTGTTAGTTATTTCTTTAACTAGTGAATATACCTCACTGTTAGGACATAAAACCTAGACCAAACTCCTAAGTTTAAGATAACACTACTTAAAAACCGTAAATTTAGGACTTATTTCTAAAAAACAACTGCTGATTCGGTTTCTACCAGAGTACATCTATATATCTCTGCAAAACCCTCGGGACTATAAGAAGACATAAGAGATATACTTCCTTAGACAACTTAAAACAACAATAATTCTCTACATACCAGAGAGACTCTAACACCTGATCTACCATCCAAACAGTTGGGTCTATTAAGCCTTTCTCTGATCAGGAACTATTCCTCGTTGTTAAAGTATAGCAATAAATTCCTCTGGACGAAATCCTAAAACGACCTATAACTGTCAGTGGTGGCCTCAGATATACCTACTCAAAGACCGTAAATCTAAGATTTATTCATAGAAACATCTAGTGACACAATACTTATCAGAATACATCTATATATTCTCGGAAAGAAAAAAAAAAAAAGAGAGACCTATCTTCCGTTGAGCCAATAATTCTTCCCACACCAAAGAGACTCTAACACCTGCTATATTTCCTAAACAGCTGGAACTTTTAACTATTTCTCTAATCATTTCTCTAATCAGTAAATACAACCAGTTGTTAAGATATAACAACGAAATCCCTCTGGATAAAATTTCGAATTTGCCTCGCAGTATATAAGATACCATCAACTCCTGACTCAGCTAAAAATGGGGGGCACCTCCAAGCGCAACCCCAAACCACAAAAACCAACAAAGCTCACAAAATTTTTTCAGAACCCACCGTCTAACCAAAAACAACAAGACGAAAAGTCTCATCGGTCTGAAACTTCTCCAACTCCCTCCCGATCTGAGTCAGTGGATATGGAAATACAAAATCCCTTTGGAAACTCCTCTTCAGCAGAAGCGACACTACAGCGCTTATTCTCTTCCTTTAGAGAAAATCTTCAATCAGATTTCAAATATATGATGGGAGATCTGAAGAAAGACATCCATACACTTGTCTCTCGAACAGAACATATAGAAACAAAATTGGGAGAGTTTGTGGAATCCCATAATCTTCTTATAGACGCCAATGCCAACCTAGAAGAAGAAGTCCAAAAACTAACAGCAAAAGTGATGGACCTAGAAGATCGTTCCAGACGGAATAATATACGTATTAGAGGCGTCCCTGAATCGGTTGGAACAGATCAACTACTCACTTTTCTAACAGACCTCATGGCTGTAGTTCTCCCAGAAGCATCATCCCTGGACCTAACCATAGACAGAATACATCGACTCCCAAAGCCAAAACACCTCCCAAACTCAGTCCCCAGAGATGTAATTGCAAAGATACACTTCTTTCGCATAAAAGATGACTTTCTACGGGCCTTGAGAAAAGAAACAGCACTGCCGGAAAGGTTCAGTAACTTATCCATCTATCCAGACCTATCGGCAGGAACCATGCTACGCAGAAAAGAATTCCTACCTTACACTAAAATTCTGAGAGACAACCATATCAACTATCATTGGGGATTCCCAGTGAAACTGGTAGTTGCCAAAGAAGGTAGCACATTTATCTGTCACTCCCCTACTATGGCGAAAGACCTCCTGGCCACCTGGAATCTGCTTACCACTCCATCATCTTCTCCGGCGAAGAAAGCAAGGAATAGACCAGAGATCATCTCTCCGCTCTGGTCGGAAAAGCAGTCCCGTAGAGGACCTCCTCCTTCTAACACCTGATCAGCTAGGACTATCCTCCTCCTCCTCTGGCTTCCTTATGGATTCCTCCTAGGGACGCTGATACCGGACGTTACCATAGATAGTCCCTTAGTCCTGTAGGACCCTGCGGTGGACTTGCCCCATAAATATTTCCGTAGTAACGGAAATAGATTCCACAATGTTTTGGTACTTTCTAGTTACAATTATCGGTTTTATCCTGACTGTAAGTTACAGACAGTCATGTTACTGTTGTATTTCCTTTTTTGAGTCACTTAACAAAGCATGGTCAGAGAAATGTCTTTCCATCACACTTATCTTCTGGCTAGAAATACTACTCCACCTAAATTTAAATTGAAGACAAAATGGGTATTGAAATAGTATCTTTGAATGTGAATGGTTTAAATTCACCATACAAAAGATCGTTAGTGTGGAGAGAGATTTTACGCTCCAATGCTGACATAGCTTGTCTACAAGAGACTCATCTTACCGTGAAGGACACGGAGCGCTTACAACATAAAAAGTTCCCCATAAGATTTTATTCCTCCCTGGATGTGAAAAAGGCTGGAGTAGCAATATTTATAAAAGATACTGTGACCTTTAATTTACAGGATCTAATCTCTGATACTAAAGGCCGATATATCATATTGAGATGCAAGTTAAACTCTATACCATACACTATCCTCTCATTGTATGCCCCTAACATTAGACAACACTCATTTATTGTTAAAACAATTAAAAAGCCAAAAGAGATACACTTAATAATTTGATAATATGTGGGGACTTCAACATGGTAGTTAACAAATCTCAAGATAAGTCTACGGGGGGTTCTAAGGAGACACCTGAACGCCGTGATTTTCTATTGGAAGAAAATCTACATGATCACTGGCGGTATTCACATCCAGGGGAGAAAGACTATACATTTTATTCGGCGGTTAAGAAGTCCTACTCTAGAATAGACTTTTTTCTGGTGAATAGAGCAGCATTATCCTATGTAATCTCTACTAAAATAGGGATAAGGACGTGGTCAGATCATGCACCGATTTTTATGACTTTACAAGATAGATTTACCCATCCTAAGTTTCTGCCCTGGCGAGTTAATCATTTCTTGCTAAAGTCACCAGAAAATGTTAAAGAAATGACAAAAGCATTGAAGGAATACTTTGAAATTAATTCACCTACAGCCCCATCACCCAGTGCTTTATGGTGCGCACACAAAGCACACATTAGAGGTATACTAATTGCCATGGCAACAAGAGAGAAAAAGAAGAAGGACAAAGAAATGAATGACCTTCTGAATAATATAACGGAGTTAGAAACTAAACTAAAAACTTCCCCCACCAAACTGATCGAGGATAAGCTTAAAGACCTTAAATTGCAACTTCATAAGTTTAATCTAAGAACATACGAACATTATATTTCAAAATGTAAATGGAATTTTTATTTTAGTGGTGACAGGCCGGGAAAACTCTTAGCCCGACGAGTGAAAGTCACTCAAGCCAGGTCTAAGATTGATCATATTGCTTTATCGAATAAAAAGAGGATATATGATCCACAACAAATAGCAAATTCGTTCGCAGATTATTATAGATCTTTATATAATATTAAGGAGGAAACAACTACGGCACCGGTCTCTTCCGCAGATATTTTGACATTTCTGTCACAAACCGACTTACCTACTCTATCAGAAGAACAGAAAATATACCTTGACATTCCGATATCTATACAAGAAATAGAACAGGTTGTCAAACAATCTAAACTTAACAAATCCCCTGGGCCTGATGGCTTTACTAACGAATACTACAAACTATTCTCTCAAACACTCAATCCGCATCTCCTAAATATTTTTGATCACATAATTAACACTTGTACTCCCCCCACAGAAATGCTAGCAGCCACAATTACTACCATCCCTAAACCTGGAAAGGCACCAGACTTGATCAACAACTATAGACCAATTTCGCTATTAAATTGCGATATCAAATTATTCTCTAAGATTATAGCTAATAGGTTACAATCAATTTTACCCTCCCTAGTACACATGGACCAAGTAGGTTTTATCCAAGGAAGACAGGCTAGAGATGGGATACGTAGAGTCATTGATGTTTTACATTTGGCTAATATAGAACATGTCCCAATATCGCTCCTTTCGCTTGACGGAGAAAAAGCCTTCGATAGGATCAATTGGGCTTATCTTCAAGAGGTTTTATTGAAATTTGGGTTTCAGGGGACCATTTTAAAAGCCATAATATCGTTATACACGTCCCCGACGGCAAAAGTACTTGCGTCAGGATTCATATCTAATTCCTTTCCCATTTCTAATGGTACTAGTCAGGGATGCCCTCTATCACCTTTAATTTTTGACTTATGTGTAGAACCCTTAGCACAACTGATTAGGACTTCCCCCCTCATCTCTGGAATACCGATATCCTGCACAGAACATAAAGTCAGCTTATACGCAGACGATATCTTAATATTATGTACAAATCCCATTACCTCCATTCAGGCGTTGATGGAATTACTTGACTGGTACTCACGAATATCTTACTACAAACTAAACGCAAACAAATCCACGCTGTTGGCAATAAACTGCCCGACAGAGGTCCTGACCCATCTGAGAAATCTCAACTTTCTATGGTCTGAAACATATATTACATATCTGGGAATAAAAATTTTCCCAATACTCCAACATACTATAGAAACTAATTTGAGAGACCTGACATCCTCTATAAACCAAGAAATACACAGACTACGACAATTATCCCTCTCCTGGATAGCAAAAATCAACCTTACAAAAATGATGCTGCTGCCTAGATTTTTATATGTCGCTAGAGCCTTACCCTTCATGTTTCCCACAAGCCTACTTAATAGTTTGCAGACCACTCTCCTTAAATTCATCTGGAGTGCTAAAAAACCCAGAATCAAAAAACAATATCTATATAGACATAACACAGTAGGAGGATTATCAGTGCCTCTCCTATTACACTACAATATTGCAGCAATTTTGGAACCCATCCTCCTCTTTTGGTCTAAACCCAATACTCATCACTGGGCAATTATGGAGGAACAGATTACATTGCCATATAGAATCAAAGACATGTTGATAGCAGCCTTGTGTGGACAAAAACTCCCGAACTGGGAATTTCCAACCTTAAAACAAGTAGCATTAGTATGGTCTAAATATATAGTTCCGGATCAGAAGGTTTGGGTAAACCCTACACTTTGTCCTCTACAAGTCCTCTATTCTGTAGCTTCCCACCTGTCTCTCTCACCCTGGTTGGAAAAGGGTATATGGAACATAGGACAATTATTTGAGGGAGAAACACTCAAATAATTTGCAAACATTAGCTTGGAATATGGGCTTTCCCACAATCAATTCTTAACCTATCTACAGATTAGAAGCTTATTACAGACATGGAAATGGCCACCACGCCCAGTAACGGATACCCCCTTTCACAATTATCTACTTGGTAAAAAAGGATTTGAAAGAGGAGTCTCTGCTGCTTACAATACAATAGCTAAAGAAAACATTCAAAACAAACCTATATATGCTATCAAATGGGAAAAAGAGTTGAAATGCAACTTCCCTATTGACAGATGGATTGACGCATCTAGAGTCCCGCTTTCTCTCTCAAGATGCGTCAATCACTTGGAGTTATCAAGGAAGCTACACCTCAGATGGTACCTAACGCCTAAGAGAGTTGCTCATATATCATCTCACGACTCTAAACTTTGTTGGCGTAATTGCGGGACGACAGGTTCCCTAATACATATGTGGTGGGACTGTCCGACTACTAAGCTCTTTTGGGGAGAGGTGGGAAAACTCCTATCAGAAGTCCTTGGTCAATCTATAATTCTATCTCCTGAATTAGCAATATTAGATATCTCACTCAGGGACTTCCCACCTTCTTTTCACACCATTATGTTCCATACCCTGATAGCAGCTAGAATGGTGATAGCTCATTATTGGAAACTTCCCACTCCACCTCATATTCAAGAAGTAATCCAACGTATAAATTTTAAATATAGAGCAGAAACATGCTTAGCTATTCCGCCACATATGGTGACCAAAATATACACTAAATGGTCCTTATGGACAACATCCAGATATTATAAAAGGTAACATTATAAAGTTGTGCTTCGATTCACTATCTTTATGATTATATTCCTAAATTCGGAACTTTAAATATCCAATCCAACTATGCTGTAAACATGCCCTTTCTTCAATAATCTACTAGGTATATGTCTCGATTTAACAAGGTAAACTGGTATTGTACCCTTATCATGCTCTAATGTATCTTGTGTTATAGTGACTCACTTTGATTATGTGTTCTTGCTCTTTATTTTCTTTTTCTTTTCTTTTTGAAAAGATGTTGTTATGTCTGGAACTCCTGCATCTTTCTGTTATGAATGTTAAATTTTACAAAATGCAATAAAAATTACATGTTTCAAAAAAAAGCCACTTACCTCACCAGGCTCCTGCAGCTCTGGAGTAGTCTCAGCGTCGCAGGTGAGGGAGTGCAGCCGCGCGTCACGCCCCCAGCAACGCCGATCTGTATGTACAGCGCACACCGGCCGGCGCTGTACATACAGGGGGAGAAGGGAGGAGGGAACGATCCCTCCTGCCTTCTCCCTGTACTGCTGACTGACTGTGCGGCTGCGGCCGCACAAGTCAGTGAAACTCGCGGGGCGGGTGAGCGGCCGCTGCGGCCGCTTCACCTGCCTGTAGGAGCGGCCCGGCAGCGCCAGAGTAGCGCACCAGCGTTACTCTTGCGCCGCGGTCCCCCCGCTGCCTGCTGGCGGCGGGAGGACTGCCGGGAGGGTGGGGGGGACCCCCATTAGCGGGACCCCCTCGCCAAAAGCGGGAGAGTTGTCATGTATAATGTAATGTCACATGTTGCTTAAGGAATGTGTACACCCCCCGACCTGTTAAAAACTTGACTCTGTACAATAAAACTTAGCAGAACTCTTTTGTCTGAGAAAGTGTCAGGCTTGGATTTCTCTCTGGCACGTGCCAACTAATATACTGATTTGGTCCCCTGCTGGAAAGTAGAGCCCTTTTGTGGTTTCATCTACAACATCATAGCTGTGCTCTGTGCTGAGACAGGCTCTTCCTGGTATGATGTCATAGCTGCACTATGTGCTGAGACAGGCTCTTCCTGGTGTGATGTCATAGCTGTGCTCTGTGCTGAGACAGGCTCTTCCTGGTGTGATGTCATAGCTGCACTATGTGCTGAGACAGGCTCTTCCTGGTGTGATGTCATAGCTGCACTATGTGCTGAGACAGGCCCTTCCTGGTGTGATGTCATAGCTGCACTATGTGCTGAGACAGGCTCTTCCTGGTCTGATGTCATAGCTGTGCTCTATGCTGAGACAGGCCCTTCCTGGTGTGATGTCATAGCTGTGCTCTATGCTGAGACAGGCTCTTCCTGGTCTGATGTCATAGCTGCACTATGTGCTGAGACAGGCTCTTCCTGGTGTGATGTCATAGCTGTGCTCTGTGCTGAGACAGGCTCTTCCTGGTGTGATGTCATAGCTGTGCTCTGTGCTGAGACAGGCTCTTCCTGGTTTGATGTCATAGCTGTGCTCTGTGCTGAGACAGGCTCTTCCTGGTGTGATGTCATAGCTGTGCTCTGTGCTGAGACAGGCCCTTCCTGGTGTGATGTCATAGCTGTGCTCTGTGCTGAGACTGGCTCTTCCTGGTGTGATGTCATGGCTGTACTCTATGCTGAGACAGGCTCTTCCTGGTATGATGTCATAGCTGTGCTCTGAGCTGACACAGGCTCTTCCTGGTATGATGTCATAGCTGTGCTCTGAGCTGACACAGGCTCTTCCTGGTGTGATGTCATATGTGTGCTCTGTGCTGAGACAGGCTCTTCCTGGTATGATGTCATAGCTGTGCTCTGTGCTGAGACAGGCTCTTCCTGGTGTGATGTCATAGCTGTACTCTGTGCTGAGACAGGCTCTTCCTGGTATGATGTCATAGCTGTGCACTGTGCTTAGACAGGCACTTCCTGGTGTGATGTCATAGCTGTGCACTGTGCTGAGACAGACCCTTCCTGGTGTGATGTCATAGCTGTGCACTGTGCTGAGACAGGCTCTTCCTGGTGTGATGTCATAGCTGTGCACTGTGCTGAGACAGGCTCTTCCTGGTGTGATGTCATAGCTGTGCACTGTGCTGAGACAGGCTCTTCCTGGTGTGATGTCAAAAGCTGTGCACTGTGCTTAGACAGGCCCTTCCTGGTGTGATGTCATAGCTGTGCTCTGTGCTGAGACAGGCTCTTCCTGGTGTGATGTCATAGCTGTGCACTGTGCTGAGACAGGCTCTTCCTGGTGTGATGTCATAGCTGTGCTCTGTGCTGAGACAGGCTCTTCCTGGTGTGATGTCATAGCTGTGCTCTGTGCTGAGACAGGCTCTTCCTGGTATGATGTCATAGCTGTGCACTGTGCTTAGACAGGCCCTTCCTGGTGTGATGTCATAGCTGTGCACTGTGCTGAGACAGGCTCTTCCAGGTATGATGTCATAGCTGTACTCTGTGCTGAGACAGGCTCTTCCTGGTGTGATGTCATAGCTGTGCTCTTTGCTGAGACAGGCTCTTCCTGGTCTGATGTCATAGCTGCACTATGTGCTGAGACAGGCTCCTCCTGGTGTGATTTCATAGCTGTGCTCTGAGCTGACACAGGCTCTTTCTGGTGTGATGTCATATGTGTGCTCTGTGCTGACACAGGCTCTTCCTGGCGTGATGTCATAGCTGTGCTCTGTGCTGAGACAGGCTCTTCCTGGTGTGATGTCATAGCTGTGCACTGTGCTGAGACAGGCTCTTCCTGGTGTGATGTCATGGGCTGTGCTCTGTGTGAGACAGGCTCTTCCAGGTATGATGTCATAGCTGTGCTCTGTGCTGAGACAGGCTCTTCCTGGTGTGATGTCATAGCTGTGCTCTGTGCTGAGACAGGCCCTTCCTGGTTTAACTTCAAATCTTCTATGTGCTCTGACCACTCACATCTTCCTCTTCTGCTCTTTCTTTCCTCTCTTCATACTATTTTACTTTAACACTAAAACAAAGAATTAAGGAAGGTGGAGGAGAAGGAATAAAAGGGAAGATAAAGGAAATAAGGAAAAAAATAAGGAAGGAAAGGAATAAGAAAGACATGAAAGAAGCAATGTAATAAGAAAATGAAGAAGGAAACTTGCTACGTCAGGAAGTTTTAGTCCTGGTTTGAGCGCTTTCCATGGTGCTGAAATGTTTCTATGTGGGGGTTTTTTCCTGGATTTCCCACTTAAATTTTTTTCTAAAGTATGATGCCTACAGATTGGACGGCATTTTCAATATTCCCCATAAAAGGTAAAATAGACATTTCATAGTCATTCTTAGCAATAGCGTTTCATATACTTACATACTCTATAGGGAATAGGAGACAGAAGAAAGGAAATAGGACAGGAAGAAAGGGAATAAGGGAAGTAGGGACAGGAGATAAGGAAGGAAGGTGAGTGGTTGTGCCCGGTGGTGAGAGGGTTCTGGTCTAAACTTACTCTTGAGCTAAACTCAAAACTAGCTACCTCGGTATCTCTAGATCCCAAATTACTCTTATTTCGCAACTTAGGTACTAACTTACAGGCTTCCCAGCGCAATAAAATATTGCATGTTACCATGCTTGCGGCCAAACGGTGCCTATTGAGCTCGTGGTTGGATTCCACGACTCCGTCCCTTAAACACAGTCTTTTAGACAGTGAGGAAGCACATGCCTTTTGGAAAGGTTACATGTCCTAGATAAAAAAGAAACACAGACAGAGAAATTATTTAATGCTTGGCAAGCTTTAATAGAGGCCTTCCTCTCTGATACGGAGATTATCTCTGTAATGCGGCCTTTTCTTGACACAACGTGGTACTGGAAAAGTGGTTTGGCGGGGGTTCTGGGAAGGTTGCGGATAGACAGGGGGGGGTTCCTCCCTGGTGATTAGACAAATGCCCCATTCACCGTCAGGGCTGTGTTTGGGTTAACTTTCTGATATTCTACAAGGTTCATTTGCACTTCGGGCCAAAATCATAAAATCATAACTTCGTATTTTGGGTTTTATACCTATTCTCTATGTTGGGGCAGTTTTATGTTATAGGTTATGTTTTTTAAATATGTTTACATTATGCTTTAATTTGTAATCTGTATAAGCACTTATTATATCTGCTTGCAATTATTGTATTACGCCCAGATATTTATTTTATTATTAGCTCTTCGGGGCTCTTTATTTGTGTTTTTGGTTATGTATGTTTAACAGAAAACCTAATAAAATTTCTTGATAAAAAAAAAGGAAGGAAGGTGAGAATGAGGGATAGAAGAAAGGGAATAAGGAAGGAAAGGAAAAGGGGACAGAATATGGAATAAGAAATGAGGGGAGAGAATAAGGGACTGGAAATAAAAAAGGAAAGGAGGGAATAAGGGACAGAAGAAAGGTAATAAGGAAGGAAGGGAATAAGGAAAGAAGGAAGGAAGAGAATGAGGGACAGAAGTCAGGTAATAATAAATGAAGGAAGAGAATAAAGGACTGGGAATTAGAAAACAAGGGAGGGAATAAGGGACAGGAAATAAGAAAGTAAGAAAAGGGATTAAGGGAAGAAGGAACAGGAAATAAGGAAGGAGGCGAAGGAGGCACAGACGGAAAGGAATAGGAAATAAAGGCAGGGTACAAGGGACAGAAAAAATGTAAATAGGAAAGGACAGGAGAGAATAAGTGACAATAGAAAGGAAATAAGAAAAAAAGGAAGGGAAAAAGCAACAAAGGGGAGAAATAAGAAAGGAAAGAAGAAAATATAGGATAGAAGAAAGTGAATAAGAAGTAAAAGTGGGGAGTAAGGAAATAAGGAAAGAAGGGAATAAGGGACAGAATAGAAGAAATAAGAAAGGAAGGAAGATAATCTAGGGCAGAAAAAAAGAGAATAAGAGTGGAATAAAAGGGAATAATATTCTGCACTTATGAGCGCGTTGAAGAGTTAATACCTCCCAATGTAAAATAATTAGGAATGAAGCAGACTGCACATAAAATTACACAAGAAGTATTCAAATAATGGTGATTTGACCTTAAGTAAAGGTTACTTCATGCAAATTGTAAATTCTAAAATGTCTAAAATTCATTATCTGTGGAAGGCCATAAAAACAAAGCCCCCCTGCTTCTGCATAGAGGGGCGCGAGACGGGCATCATCATCACCAAACACGCTATTCTTTGTCATTTATATTAGCAAAAATAACAAAGGCTGCAAAATCTGGGAAAAAAAATAGGTTTATCTATTGGTTTTATGGTACTGTTATTACACATGTTTATAGGGGTCGGAGCGCATTTTCTTGTATTACAGAGCTTTAAATCCCCTGCATAGACAAAGAGTAAAGGGGGTATTCCCATCTTGTAAGTGATGGCATATTCCCAGGCTATGCTTTCACTTTGAGATCAGACCATTCCTATGAATGAACAGGTCACAGTGTTGGATTCTTAATTTTCCCTGTACAGCGGGACCCAGCCATCTGCTCTGCAAGGAGCAACATTATGACCCTAATGAAGTGAATTGGACTCGCTTAAAGGGGATCTCTGATTAAGAAAACCCATTTTCATATACCTTATTATAAAATACTAGCTTCATAGAGAGCGCTCCTCTGTTCAGGATCCTCATCTTTTAGGCAAATAGCGTCACCGACTGTGGTGGAGCTATCCTGTCCTGCATTATAAAGACAGACTACTGATGTGAATGGGCACTGTGTAGTTACTAATTTCCCCTTATGTTGGCGCTGCATTGAAATTGTAGATTTACTGCCAGATTTTCCAACAAATTGCAGCTTATTTCTAGGGTTCCCAATAAGGGGACAATTAAAGGGGATATGTATGAAAAGTGTCACCGCCTCAAGTCGCACTTCTCAGTAAGTTAGTGTAGCATTTGCCATTATCTCAGTGTCTCACAGCACCTTATAAATGTGTCTCATTGCGAGACATTTATGTGGCAAAAAGTGGCGCATAGAGTGAATGTGCCAAAATTTGTCTCACCGCTATGAAATTAGTACGGATTGGTAGTTTCACACCACATTTTTTCATGACACATTCATAAATGTGAAACGCCGTATGAATCCTATTGACGCCCCCATAGAATTGGTGCATACAAAAGTGTTCGGTCTGTCGCAGAATGCAGCAGATTTTGGCATAGGGCTGTTCATACATCTGTTGGACAGGGCTACAACAGGTTTTTTGTCTCAAAGCGCGTCAGAAAACTGGCGCAGCCCTGTTCATACTTAAGCTCTTTAGGTCTCTATAAAACTCAGCTGAATAGGGCACTCTGTGCAGAGTATAGGTTTGGATCCTGTCTAGTTCTGCTGTGGTTGATTGTTGTGTCCAATGTCATTCAGTTGTGTCTTACCTTGTTTCTTGTCTCAGTCTTGTTGTTCTAATTTTGGACTTTTTAGCTTTAGCAAAATATAGATATAAGTATGTGATTTGTCTAGTTTCTGTTGGGCTCTGCCCAGGTATCGCTGGGTCCACAGACCTCTGCTAGGGTCAATTGGTAACTTAGGGACATATTTTAGAGAAGGTTGCAGAGGTGACATCAGAAATAAAGGTTCTGGTGTAGTCATAGGGTGAGCTTTTGAGGGATACCATAGGGACAGTTAGCTAGACACAGTTATAGCTATTACTCCCTCGTTCCTGGAGTGTACCTGCATTTGAAGAGCCACCAAACCATGCACCTGTCTTCATCTGTCCGCTGTTTGTTTGGCAAATCATGTTAGTGATCCGCTTCGAATGCCTCCTTATGTAACTGCTGGTGAACTCATTGGGCCTCATTTATCAAAACTGTCCAGCAGTAAGACTTTTTTTGTTGCCCATAGCAACCAATCAGAGCTCATCGCAACCAATCAGAGCCCAGAGCAACCAATCAGAGCTCATACAACCAATCAGAGCTCATAGCAACCACTCAGAGCCCAGACCAACCAATCAGAGCTCAGCTTGCATTTTCCCAGACCAGTATAATAAAGCAAAGCTCTGATTGGTTGTTATGAGCTCTGATTGGTTGCTATGGGCTCTGATTGGTTACATGAGCTCTTATTGGTTGCTATGGGTTCTGATTGGTTGCTATGGGCTCCGATTGATTATATGATCTCTAACTGGTTGCTATGAGCTGATTGGTTACTATGGGCTCTGATTGGTTGCTATAGGCTCTGATTGGTTTCTATGAGCGCTGATTGGTTGTTATGTGCTCTGATTGGTTGGTATGGGCTCTGATTGGTTACTATGGCTTTGATTGGCTGTTATGAGCTCTGATTGGTTGCTATGAGCTCTGATTGGTTGCTATAGGCTCTGATTGGTGGTTATGAGCTCTGATTGGTTGCTATGAGCTCTGATTGGTTGCTATGGACTCTGATTGGTTGCTATGGGCTCTAATTGGTTGCTATGATCTCTGATTGGTTGCTATAGGCAACAAAGACAGTCTTACTGTTAGACAGGTTTGATAAATGAGGCCCATTGTGTTACTGGTTGTTGTTTGGAGTCCACCTGTCGTTACAAGATTAGTGCAAGTTGCAATACCATGCACAGCCATAACCATATGTGTGGTGCTATGTTTTAATATCTTTCTGAATTACCCCAATAAGTAAAACTGTCTTTGTTTCCCATATCAACCAATCAGCACTCATAGCAACCAATCAGAGCCCATAGCAACCAATCAGGACCCATAGCAACCAGTCAGACCCCATATCAACCAATCAGAGCCCACAGTAACCAATCAGAGCCCATAGCCACCAATCACTGCCCATACACAACCAATCAGAGCTCAGCTTTCATTCTTCCATAGTGGTATATGAAAGCAAAGCTTTGATTGGTTGCTATGGACTCTGATCGGTTGCTATGGACTCTGATCGGTTGCTATGAGCAATAAAGACAGTCTCATTGTCAGACACGTTTGATAAATGAGGCCCAGTGTGTTAGTAGTTGTTGTTTGGAGTCCACTGGTTGTTACAAGATGAGTATAAGTGGCAATACCATGCACAGCCACACCCATATGGATGGCGCTATTTACCAGAAAACATGTTTTTATGTTTGTGAATTACCCTCAATAAGAATGACGTTTTAGCTTGGAGCTGGCTGAGAGGTCAGGAAGTTATAGAAGAGGACATGCAGCTCTTCCTGGCAGCTCATGTCCTATACATATAATGTGATGTGAAGGGTGAGAGTCTTCTATCCTCATGACCCCTCCGTCTCCATTCACAGCGCAGCCGGGGCCCTGTTCTTTAGCATTTCATGTGCTGACATTTCTCACTTACACAGGGTGTTTCATTTTTCAAGTGCCTGGGGCAATGGTTTCCTGTCCCCAGTGAACTTCACGCGAGGGGCCCATTGCTGCTCTAGATCATCCAGGCCTCGTCATACAAGGAATAGCACAGGACAGAGCTCCGGCCAGTGGCTATCTGCTTGTAATGCAATGTCATTTCCAGGGGTCTAGCTATAGGGGGTGCAGAGGTAACAGTCGCTACTGGGCCCTGCAGCCTGAGGGGGCCCCAAAAGCCCTTCTGCCACAGCATTGTCAATGGCACATGGTAAATGGGGGCCCTATGTCACTATTTGCACGAGGGCCCAGGAGCTGCACGTTCCGCCTCTGGACATTTCCATCTTCTCCACAGCGTCCACACTCTCCGGCGCTGCGTCCTCCTTGCCCCGCGGTGCGGTAGGGGCGGGGGGGGGGGTGTTGGGTAACCTTTAATCGCAGCGGAGATCCGATGCTGATGTGAGGAAGCGAGAGCTGATTCCTCAGAAGATGCCCCCGGCTGTATGCGGCTGACACCACAACGTGCAGACACAGCAGCTCCGCTCAACCTTCACGGACAAGAAGCAGGTCAAACTCCAGCCTCTGCTGCTGAGTCTTTAAAGCCCTGTGGTGTCTGCGCAGCGCAAGGAAGGTCCTGTCAGTCCGACTTCTAGTGACTTTACAGCAGCTTCTGAGAAGACCCGGACGTTTAACCCTGTAGGGACTGAGTCAAGTGAATGTCATCAACATGTCAGTCTTAGACACAAATCCTGTCTAAAGACATCTTATAGCTATTGGAACTCTGCTTTCCTGACACAAAGTTCCAAATCTCCTGCAGAGACAGATTTAGAGGGGATGTCCACTTTTTTTTTTCTTATTTATTATGTATATAATAGGAAACCGTACAATTTTCTAATAGATGTGTGCTGAAAATTGTGCTCCGATCTCCTTGAACCTCTTAAGAATCATGGTCCTTATCTATGCAAACTCTCTAGTAGTTACTGTCTTTGTTGTCCACAGCAATCAATCAGAGCCCACAGCAACCAATCAGAGCCCATAGTTACCAATCATAGCCCATAGCATCCAATCAGAGCTGATAGTTACCAATCATAGCCCATAGTTACCAATCATAGCCCATAGCAACCAATCAGAGCTGATAGTGACCAATCAGAGCTCAGCATCAATTTCATATAGTGCTCTGGAAATATAAAGACTGAGCTCGGATTGGTTGCTATGAGCTCTGATTGGTTGCATTGCGCTCTGATTGGTTGCTATGGGCTCTGATTGATCACTATGGGCTCTGATTGGTTGCTATGGGCTCTGATTGGTCACTATGGGCTCTGATTGGTTGCTGTGGGCTGTGATTGGTTGCTGTGGGCTCTGGTGGGTTGCTATGGGCTCTGATTGGTTGCTATGGGCTCTGATTGGTTACTATGAGTTCTGATTGGTTGATATGGGCACTGATTGGTTGCTATGAGCTCTGATTGGTTGCTATGAGCTCTAATTGGTTGCTATGGGCTCTGATTGGTTAATATGAGCTCTGATTGGTTGCTACGGCCCTGATTGGTTGCTATCGGCTCTGGTGGGTTGATATGAGCTCTGATTGGATGCCATGGGCTCTGATTGGTTGCTATGAGCTCTGATTGGTTGCTGTGGGCTCTGATTTGTTGCTGTGAACTCTGATTGGTTGCCATAGACTCTGAATGGTTGCTCTGGGCTCCGATGGGTTGCTATGGGCTCTGAGTGGGTATCTGAGCTCTGATCGTGAATGTTGTATTATTTGGCCAATAGATGAGGATCTGGACACGGACACTCCCTCTCATAATTGAGAATTATCTTCTAGGGTCCAAGAAAATATGTTTTCTAAACTGGAAAACTCTTTTAAAGTAAAACTTGATGCTGGTGCCAAGGATGCGCCTCATCCTCTTTGAGAACACTAAGGAACCAGGCCATATAATATACTGCCCCCCCCCCCCCCCACCCCACGCTACACAGACTTGTTTTAGTACCTTCGCACTTAAAGATTGAGAAAACTGCATGCACACACTTACCAAGTTTTTGAAAAGTGGCCTTCAGAGGGACATAGAGTTGTGCCACGCTCCTTATGCCGCAATCAACTTTTTGCATGAACTACACCCTTTTACATGATACACCTCTTTTGCAGACAGTTATACCCCCTTTGCACAACTATGTAATCACTCTGGAGTTATCACTGGGGAATGTGGTGTCATCCAGCTTTTCTGGACGTTGGATACAGACCAGGGGCTTCGCTAGGCAGTTTAATCCGGGGCTCGCGCCCCGGATAAAACTGCCTGTGCCCTGAACCTCGTCGGGCTCCAGGCCGCTGCTGTGGGCTTGGAGCGCCGACAGTCTCCGCAGCTATATGTGTGTCCGCGGAGGTACCCGCTGAGCCGCACGCATGCCTGCGACTCACCGGACTGTCCCAGCACAGGCAGCGTGAGTACGTCATCCCGCTGCCTGTGCGGCGTGATGACGTCACTCCGCCTGTGCCGCGAAGAAGACGGAGCTACAGGGAGCGAGAGAAAGGTGAGTAATTATTTTTTTTTTTTTTTTATGTATGTAATATTAACTACCTATACTGGGGAGTCTATTAATGTACTGGGGCCATAAATTAACTACCTATACTGGGGCCATACATTAACTACCTATACTGGGGCCATATTAACTACCTATACTGGGGCCATACATTAACTACCTATACTGGGGCCATATATTAACTACCTATACTGGGGCCATATATTAACTACCTATACTGGGGCCATATTAACTACCTATACTGGGGCCATATATTAACTACCTATACTGGGGCCATACATTAAACTACCTATACTGGGGCCATATATATGGTATATATGTGCTGGAAAAGTGAGGATTCTAAAATGTTTGTGTGGTAAATTCTGCAGAGACGAGTGGTGGCTGGGAGAATTCATCATGGCGATCTGGGTCGGATGGAGAAGAGAAGGGAAAATGAACGACCCGATCAGTAAAGACGTCTCCTGTGAGTCACTAAATGTAACTGCAGTGTAATCACTTATATTTCTGCAGAGTCTACATACAACTAGTATCTACCACTATCTGGTCACTGTATGGAGGTAATATATGTCTTCAGAGCCTGTGTACAGCTGATAGTCACATATGGTGGTTGTATGTGGTCAGGGTCTGGCAATATTATTTTAGCCTTAAGTAGTAATCGTTTTGGGTCTTGGTTTTGTAGTTTTTTTTAGTAACAATCATTAGTCTGGTATATTTGCTCAATGTATCGGTGTATTTTCTGATGACTGTTATTTAGGGATATTGCACTGTAATACAGAGGTGAGTGCTTTTGAAAAAGTAAATTTGTCATAGCTGATTTTCTTTGTACAGTGACTGCCAAGGTGATGGACAGGATCTATGTGGAATAGGTGTAAAATTAGTGACAGGAACATACGCTTTTTCTCTGTAAAAATACAAGCCGCAGTTCACAATGTGGGCCCGGGCCCCAGATTTTTTGGGACCCTAGCAACGCCCATGATACAGACACCAAACCACTCCACTTTCCCCCAGAGGTAGAGAAGTTGTGAGTCAGGGCTAAGAGCCAGCAGCACTCAGGAAGCTCGGGCCGTCCACAGCTGGACTTTTTAGTCTAAGGCTAGGTTCACACGGTGTATGTGCAGGGCGTAATTACGCCCCGCAATTATGCTATGTGGCCGGGGGCGGGAACGGGGGGCCGGCACCTCTCCGGCCCATAGACTTGTATTACCAGCGGCGCGTATACGCCGCTGGTAATTCACATGTCACTTATCTCCCCCCGCAGCGGATTCGACGAGCAGGGAGAGGAGACGTAATCCATAGTTCTCTATGAGAACTGTGGATGACCGTAATGACTGGGACGTTTTCAGCCCGTAATTTGCGCACTCCGGCGCGTAATTACGGACTGAAATACGTCCAGTTTTAAGCCGTGTGAACATGGCCTAAGGGTTGCACCAACTGTCGTCACGGCAGCTTCTCATGCCAGCAGTACTATACAAAGAGCAGCCGCCAGCCATTTCGCTACCAGCTGCGGGAGACTTTCCGGCTTTCCCAGGAGATCAACCCTCTTTGTGGGGGGTCACCTGGATGTTGTGGGAGAGTCAGCAAGTATGAAAAAAACATGATAATTGTAAAAATTTGATCATTTTGGACACGGCAAAACCTATTTTGTGACCTTTTTAATTCTTATATAAAAATTGGGGAAACAATTTTTTATTGGTAAAATGACTTTTGTGGTTGCTTTTTTTGTTCATTTATTTTTTATATGTTTAAAGATTTTTAACAGTTTTTTTTCTTATTTGACATGTTTTTATTTTTTATCCCACAATGAGACTTCACTATGTGATCACTTCTATGCGTTTTTACAATACATAGCAATGCAGGAAATACAGGGCCTAATAGGCTTCATGCATTGCAGTCCTGGAGGCCATTATTTCTCCTCCTGCTCCTATAGCAAACAATTGCACCTTGGCACCCAGCAACCAATTATTTACTGGGTGCCAAGGGTTAGACAGAGGGAGCCTTCTTCACCCACTAGCCACCTAGATGCTGCAGCAGCCACTGACCACAGCATCTAGAGCAGTGTTTCTCAACTCCAGTCCTCAGGACCCACTACCAGGTCATGTTTTCAGGATATCCCATAGAATGCACTGACCATAATTATATCAACTGTCAAGTGCTAAGGAAATCCTGAAAACTTGACCTGTTGGTGGGTGTTGAGGACTGGAGTTGAGAAACACTGATCTACAGAGTAAAGCAGTTGGGATCAGGTCGTATGTCCATTCTCGGATGCTGTAGCAGGAGACCAGCTATACATTACAGCCAACTTCTGCCATGTATGATAGAGGCACAGCTTCTGAGCCTGCACCATCTGCAGACTTGCCAACTCTCCTGGGAGCCCTGGAGGACTTCCCTTTTTTCGGTCTGGAAGAGTTGGCAAGTATGTGCATGCATAATATGGTTTATGAGCTAAATGGGATGTAAGGGGGTGTATAAAATTATCCCTATGTAATTTATAGATCGGAACATAAGCCATAGATCCTTTGGGTGGCCCCAGGACCAGTTGATTCCATCTTCTTTGCTACTTTACACCTACTTTGTAAGCAAACCAGGGAATGGAAGAATTGACTCCAGGATAACACAAGGCCCCTTAGTCCAGGGGCCAAAATTCGTCACTCTTCTTTTGATCTTGCTTTGGGGTCCCCCTTTCTCCAGGTACACCACTGTGTGTAGATGGTCACTGCTGACGGATGCTCTTCCAGCATACAGCAACCTAAGCATTACATTGCCTTCCCATCACACCAGTGATTTCCAGGCACTGGCGGCCTAAGCCGTAAATCCTCTTTCAGAAGACACACCACCAATGTCTCCAGCCGCCCCATTTAGTGGTGCGTCTGCAGGATTCTACATAACAGTCGGCATCATCTATACTGCAGTTTTATTGTGGAAAGTGTAATGAGAGCCATTTCCAGCTCCATCCATCACGATGCATGGTACGGAGCCGCCCTCTACGGATCCCGGTCCCATCTGCTTAGAAATTTCTAAATAATAAATAATAACAGGCGGCTCTGTGCTGCTAACATCAGGAGATGGGGCTCTGGGTGTGATTGATTGCCGGCACACAAAAGCAATTGCCCACATCCAGACTTTACTTGCCCTGTTGTCATCGTTATAGCTCGGAGCTGCACAGTTGTGTCGGAGTCACAGCGAAATTTAGCCTTTGTCAGGCTGCTTGTCGTGGAGGTAGCAGATCACCATGGGGGCCAAGGATAAAAGGATAAAAGAATTTAAAAAGGGGCACGTATGTTGGAAAAGTAGCAGAAAGCGGAGGTGCTAGCTCCCACGTGGAACCACACTGGCACAGCGACAGCAGCCGCCCGGTGAACTGAGGTCAGCGCACAGCAAGCTCCTCCAGCAGCATGTGAACATGGCCGTAAGATGGACTACATAGTACACAAACCTGACAACACAATGCCTATGTGTAAAACTAACAAGGTCCTCACATAAAAAGCAGTATTATAGTAGTTATATTCTTGTACATAGGGGCAGTATTATAGTAGTTATATTCTTGTACATAGGGAGCATTATTATAGTAGTTATATTCTTGTACATAGGGGGCAGTATTATAGTAGTTATATTCTTGTACATAGGTGCAGTATTATAGTAGTTATATTCTTGTACATAGTGGGCAGTATGATAGTTTGGAAGCTGGCATTGTCTATCTTGCTATAGTTTGCTGAATTACAGTATTATAGTAGTTATATTCTTGTACATAGGGAACATTATTATAGTAGTTATATTCTTGTACATAGGAGGCAGTATTATAGTAGTTATATTCGTGTACATAGGAGCAGTATTATAGTAGTTATATTCTTGTACATAGGGACAGTATTATAATAGTTATATTCTTGTATATAGAGGACAGTATTATAGTAGTTATATTCTTGTACATAGGGGGCAGTATTATAGCAGTTATATTCTTGTACATAGGAACAGTATCATAGTAGTTATATTCTTGTACATAAGTGCAGTATTATAGTAATTATATTCTTGTACATAGCGAGCAGTATTATAGTAGTTATATTCTTGCACATAGGGACAGTATTATAGTAGTTATATCCTTGTACATAGGTGATAGTCTTATAGTAGTTATATTCTTGTACATAGGAGCAGTATTATAGTAGTTATATTCTTGTACATAGGGTACAGTATTATAGTAGTTATATTCTTGTACATAGGAGGCAGTATTATAGTAGTTATATTCTTGTACATAGGAGGCAGTATTATAGTAGTTATATTCTTGTACATTGGGGCAGTATTATAGTAGTTATATTCTTGTACATAGGAGGCAGTATTATAGTAGTTATATTCTTGTACATAGGGTACAGTATTATAGTAGTTATATTCTTGTACATAGGAGGCAGTATTATAGTAGTTATATTCTTGTACATAGGAGCAGTATTATAGTAGTTATATTCTTGTACATAGGGACAGTATTATAGTAGTTATATTCTTGTACATAGGGAACAGTATTATAGTAGTTATATTCTTGTACATAGGAGGCAGTATTATAGTAGTTATATTCTTGTACATAGGAGCAGTATTATAGTAGTTAAATTCTTGTACATAGGAGCAGTATTATAGTAGTTATATTCTTGTACATAAGTGCAGTATTATATTAATTATATTCTTGTACATAGCGAGCAGTATTATAGTAGTTATATTCTTGCACATAGGGACAGTATTATAGTAGTTATATCCTTGTACATAGGGGATAGTATTATAGTAGTTATATTCTTGTACATAGTGGGCAGTATTATAGTAGTTATATTCTTGTACATAGGAGCAGTATTATAGTAGTTATATTCTTGTACATAGGAGCAGTATTATAGTAGTTATATTCTTGTACATAGGGGTCAGTATTATAGTAGTTATATTCTTGTACATAGGAGCAGTATTATAGTAGTTATATTCTTGTACATAGGAGCAGTATTATAGTAGTTATATTCTTGTACATAGGAGCAGTATTATAGTAGTTAAATTCTTGTCCAAATCGGTGTCAAAACCTTGTCAGAAAAGCGCCTCAAAAGCGCCTTTTTAGAATGGGTTTTGGTCAGGTTTTATATGGGGTCACAGAGAAGGTTTTCCAAAACGGTTTTCTTTCTGAAACATCCATACAAATGAATAGCCAGGGCAACAACAGTGCTGCAAATGGCGTCTAAAATGTGGACGAGGTTTAAAAGCTTTTCATGGATTCCTATGGAAATTTTCAGTCAAACCGCTTCAAGAATGGACAGGACACTTCTTTTTCAGCGCCCAAAGAAGCACCTAAGATGTGCGTAAACACCTTGTTGTGTGTTAACTACCATGCAGCTCATGAAAATGAACTGTGGTCATTTTGGAGGCTTTTTTACACTGTTTTGGGAGTGAAAACGCTCTGAAAACAGTGTCAAAATCAATAATGTGAATTTACCCTAAAGGCTCCCTAGAATTTGAATATGCTAATCACTGCTGTAGAACCACCCACAGCCTGAGTAGACAGAGTAAGTGCAAAACTGCTAAAACTCAGTGAAACATGTGGTTAGAAGACCCCTTTAATGTTGATAGCGCTTAATTATAGCATACCGGACATGTTCAACAGTCGCGTATATAAGGATTGAGACTTTGGCTAAACATGCCCCGAACAATCATATGCATCTGCAGCTTTGTATTGATTTTAAACTGTGTATGTTCTTTGTATTGCACTTATGTATTTATAAAAGCCATATGTTTATTCGGGGCGTGTTTAGCAACGCTTTCAGCCCTTATATACACAGGTGTCGAACATGTTCGGTAAACAATGATAAAGGGCTACCAACACCCTTGTCTTGTCTTAGGATTTGGAGGCTGGCTCTAATGTACTTTGCTTGTATTATTTTCCAATAAATATCTCTGGTTTTACGAGATATGCTGGATATCCTCCACTCTTCTTTGATGACTTCGAGTACAGGTGAAAGCAACCGCTTGCCCATACTCGAAACTTCCATTGAAACGAATGGAGAACCAGACACTTCTCCGTTCAAAACCCGCAACTGTATGACATTGATGGCATATTCTATCGATATGTCAGCAATGTACACTACCATTCATAAGTTTGGGGTCACCCAGACAATTTTGTGTTTTCCCTGATACTTTTATTTATCAAATGCGTTGCAAAATGAATAGAAATCTCGTCCAGACATTGACAAGGTTAGAAGTAATGATTTTTATTTGAAATAATAATTTTCTACTTCAAACTTTGCTTTTGCCGCTCCCTTTGCAGCGATTCCAGCATTGCAGACCATTGGCTTCTAGCTGTTAATTTGCTGAGGTAATCTGGAGAAATTTCACACCATGCTTCCAGAAGCCCCTCCCACAAGTTGGATTGGCTTGATTGGCACTTTTTGCGGACCATGCGGTCAAGCTGCTCCCACAACAGCTCAATGGGGTTGAGATCTGATGACTGCACTGGCCACTCCATTACAGATAAAATCCCAGCTGCCTGCTTATTCCCAAAATAGAACTTGCATAATTTGGAGGATGCTTTGGGTCATAGTCCTGTTGAATTTACAAAGAGGCTCCAACCAAGTGCTGTCCACATGCTATGGCATGGCATTGCAAAATGGAGTGATAGCCTTCCTTATTCAAAATCCCTTTTACCTTGTACAAATCTCCCACTTTACCAGCACCAAAGCAACCCCAGACCATCACATGACCACCACCAGCACCAAAGCAACCCCAGACATCACATGACCTCCACCAGCATCAACCCCAGACCATCACATGACCTCCACCAGCCCTCACCCCAGACCATCACATGACCTCCACCAGCCATCACCCCAGACAATCACATGACCTCCACCATGCTTGACAGTAGTGATGAGCGATTACGTTGACTATCGTCATCGGGTCGATAGTCGATATCGGCAATTATCAAGACGATTTCCGATAGTCGATAATAGATTATCGCCGATGACCATTAAAGTCTATGGGAGAGGAACAACACCTTCATTCTTACACCCAAACAGGGCTGGAGAAGCTGGAATTAACATCCACAACAGTAAAATGGATACGTGCTACATCTTAGGCAACACACTTAGGTTATAAAAGTCACAGAAAAAAAGTCACAGACCATTCACTATCCCTGTCTTGTACCACAGCATGACCCTTAAACCTGCATGACCCACAAATTAAAAAGTGCCAGAAGGCAGTATTATTTGAACCATCATTTTATTTGAACTGGACATTGACTATACCTGTCCTGGAACGCAGCATGACCCTCAAACCTATCTGACCCACAGATTAAAAAGTGCCGGAAAAAGGATTCTTTGAACCACCATTTTAGTTGAACTGGACATTGACTATACCACAGTATGACCATTAAACCTGTCTGACCCACAGATTAAAAAGTGCTGGGAAAAGGAGTCTTTGAACCATCATTTTAGTTGAACTGGACATAGACTATCCCTGTCCTGGGCCACAACATGAGCCCCAAACCTGCATGACCCCCATAATTAAAAAAAGTGCCGTAAAAAGGAGTCTTTCAACCACCATTTTAGTTGAAATGGACATTGACTATATCTTTCCTGGGCCACAGCATGAGCCCCAAACCTCATAAAACCCACTTTTTAAAAATTTGCCGGAAAAAGGAGTCTTTCAACCACCTTTTTTAGTTAACTGGCCCATTGCCCTATACCGGGTCCCGGGAACCCTACATCGTTCAAGTTTTCCTTACCCCCCTTTGGGTAAAATTTCAAGGAAAATTTGTATCAGCTATTTTGTACATGCCATTTTTTTAGTAGTTTAATTCTAAAAAAAACACATTTTTAAAATGGGGAGGGAATCCCACCACATCTTTTTTTTCCTTTTTTTAAATGTATTAAAGGGGTTTGTCTCACACGGGTTTGTTTAGTTTCGGGTTAAAGATCTTGCAAAAACAAGTCTTTTGTGAAATTAGGGTTTTTTTAAACAGGTCTCCCTATTCCTTTTTTTTGACAGCACCAAAAACCCTTTGACCCAACTTTTGAAAATTTTGACAAATGCCCTTTTAGCAACAAAAATTTTTTTTAAAAAAGGGACCGTAGTAAAGTTTGTTTTTCCCACGGGAAAAAACCCCCCAAAAATTAAAAACATAACCCTTGAGCCACTTTTGACAATTTTGAAGAACAAATTCTTTTTAAAAACCAAAATTTTTTTTAGAATGGACCTTATAAAAGCTCCCTTTCAAAAAGCAAAATGCCCCCAAAAATTCAAAAAAATACCCTTGAGCCATTTTGAAAATTTGTGAAGAAAAAAATTCTGTTAGAAACAACATTTTTTAAAAATAAAACCTGAAATACGGGGTTGGCCCATTTCAAAGCACTCCCCAAAAATTTTTATAAAAAATGACTTCTCAGCCACTTTTAAAAAAATTGTGGGGGGAGAAATCCCACTTAGAACCACTTTTTTTTTTTCCCAAAAAGGACCATGATTTAGCGTATCTCACACACGTTTGACCCCAAAACCATTGACAATGGGGAAAAATTCAAAAAGATGAAGTGAGTAAATGCAATACGGTTTTGTCATAAAACCCTTGGTGTCTTTTTACATTTCTCCTCACAGAAAACCAGCAAAAAAAACTGAGAAAAAAAATTCCCAGTAAGAAAAAAATCTTTTTATAAAAAAATTTTTCAAGAAACCATTTCGTTTAAAGAGGAATTTTGAAGTAAAACCCAACTAATGGGTGACCTCGGCAATTGGGGCCACAACATCATCAGAGATCCATCCCCTTGATTCATTTTGATGAAAGTCAAACGATCCCAAAAAAAACTTTTGGAAAGCCAATGCGTTTGTCTGTAATGACCCCTTTCCCCCCTGTGCTGAAGGCCCCGCTCAGATATACCGGCTGCTGGGCAGGAAAAACCCCCAACCTCTTTTTTTTTGGCCCGTTTGGCCAAAAAAAGCCGGAGCCTCGGCCCAAAATTAAAAATTTGGCCCATTTTGGGGGGCAAAACCAAAAAAAGAAAGTTCCAATTTGGGGTCCGGAAAAACAACATCCCCAAAACCCCCCAACCAACCCCAGAAAAGTTGAACCCCCAAAGAATAGCCCCGGAAAAACCCCTTAATTTAAAAGCCCGTTCCCCCCCCTGTTTGGGGGGTTTTGGTTCCCTTGGCCCTGCCTTCATGCGGTTTGGGTTTTTTGGGTGTTAAATAAAAGTTTTCCCAAAGGGGTTTCCAACCCATTAGGCTTTTCCCCACCTTCCCCTGTTTGGCCGGGGCTGCTACGGCAAACTTGGCACTCAAACAACTGTCACTTCCTAAATTTTTGCCCACCAAAACATTTGAAAACGTAAGCAGACAAAACAGATGTCCCCATTGATCAATCAGAAAGGCCCTCCTTTTTAACCTGCTTTTTATTTCTCTATTTGGGGGAAAGGGAAGGGAAAGGGGCTGAGTTTTTGTTTTGAAAGGGGGATCCAGGGGGGGTGGCCACCCAGTAACTGTTTTTCATTTTGAGGGCCCTTAATGCGAGGATCATGTTTGGGGGAAAATTTTGAGCACCCCAACCTCATGTGAGAGAGGGACCTTTTTTTCCCCAACCCGGGGGTTTGGGGGGGCACTAAAAACCCAAAACTTCCTCTCTTCCCCCCTTCCCCCCAAAAAATTCGCCCCCAACCTCTTTCCCAAAGGGCAGGACGTCCAGAAACGTGGGGGTCCAGGAATACCCCTCCCCCTCCTCCCTTCCACCGAACGGCTTAAAACACGGGCCCTGACTTGCCTCAGTTTGATCACCTTTAGAGCTGGCGCCCCTTCCACTAGCCCTGGACCCTGAACCAGGGCCTAAGAAGACCGTTTAAATTTTTTAAATTTGGCCGGGCCTTTTTGGATTTAGGGAGAAAAAGGGCCCCCGTGCCGCATTTTGTTTTCCCGTCTCCCCCTTTCCCGTCGTTTGGGGGGGACCTGTTTTTTTCAGAGTGTCCAAAAACGTTTGGTTTCCCGGGAACTAAGACCCAACCACAATCCCCCAGGGCGGGCAAGGGCATTGTCCGAAACTGACCAGTTTGGGGCTTCTTCAAAACTGGAAAGGAGGGTGCAGACCCTTTTCCCTTTCCCCCACTCCCCTTTGGGCTCAACACCCCAAGGTCCGCACCCCTATTTGTCAGGCCATTTGCCCATTTTCGAACTGCGAAATGGCATTGCGCTGCTGCCCCAACAATCGCTGGAGCATGTGGAGGGGGGAATTCCAGCGTGTTGCCACTCCAAAAAGGAGACATTTTGGACGGGGGGGCCACTGACGCTGCAACGCAGCCGGGCCCGGGACGAAACGGGGTTCGGACGGCGGAAGTGCGAACTCAAAACCTCGAGCCTTCCTCACGGGCACCCAAAAAAACCCGGTAGCGCTTTAAAAATTTTCCCGGGACGACAAGGTTCATGACATTTTCCCAGGCAAGGGATGTGCCCCCTACTTATCTTAAAAGGGGCCAGCAATTTCGGGCCCTTATCGCACACCACCTTTTCCTTTGGGACAAGGTTTTTTTGTCCCCAACCCCCGCGCTCGGACTCGTTTCGGAGAGCCGTCCACAGCACCTGACCTGTGGTTGGGCGGTCTCCAAGACAATTTTAATTTTTTAAAAACGGCCTGGTTTCTCTGGGGCCCCGTGAAAAGCCACCCCGAGGAAACCTTTGGGGGAAAGAAACCCTGCACCATCCCCGCAGTTTTTTAAGCGCATCGCCGAGCCTGAGAACCACCGTCACCACCCAAAAAACATCCACCCACTCACCCGTGACTGTCCCCAGGATTTAAAACGGGGGCCTTGGCCGTCTTTTCTAGTCCATTTTTGGTGGGGCAGAAAGGGCTTTCCAGCCCCAGATGCAGACCAAAAGGGGCTTGAAATTTTTGATGACACGTGGCTGGGGGCCCGGGGAGGGACGGCTTTTTTTTGGGAAAAAATGCCGCTCGGCATCTGGGGTTTTTGGGGGCAGGCAAGGCCATGCGGGCGGGAAACCCCTCTGGGGTTTTTACCAACGGAAGGCAACTTTCCAGGGGCCCAAAAGCCTGGCCAAAGCCGACATTCAGGCTTTGGCTTTTTTGGGTGGTTTTGGGTTAAAGTATTTTTGTTTTTGGGTCCCAAATCGGAAAAACAGAAGGCGGGTGCTAGACTGGCCCCCTGGAAAAGCGTGGGATGTCGCAAACTGGGGGGAAGGAGAAGGGTAGGAAGGTCTCTGGTGGTACTCCCACACGGTGGGGGGGGCTGAAGCCGGGGGCTGAAACCCGAACATGACTCTGAGAGACAAGGGCCCCGCTGAGGAAAAGCTTGGTGGTGGCGGAGGTGGGGGAGGGGGGAGAAAAGAGGGTGTGAAAAGTGGTTGGGGAAACCCGGCATCGGGCCCCGGCCTTTTTTTTGGGCCCAAGGGTTGCCTCCATTCAAAATCATTTCCTTCGCTGCATATGACTAACATGTTGGGGGGGAAACACCTAAGATTCTTGCCTCTACTGAGCGTTTTCCCCGGGAAAAAGGGGGCATAGGAAAATCGCTGGGGGAAACAAAGGCTTCTCAAAGAAGGGCCCCGGGTTGAGAGGTCCTGGACCTTTTTTTAAAGGGAATAAGCGAGGACGGGGTTTTTCCCCTGACCGTGGCTGGTGGGAAACAATAGGGCCCCCCGGCCCCCACTTTTGCACCGCCCTCCCCCCCTTTTTGAAAGGGGGGACCCGTACTGGGCACACCCCAACGTTTCCCTCCTCGCCAGTGGGAAAGCCTCGCAAGCAAAATTTTGCCTGAAAAAACCACGTTGGATCCGCAAAGTCGTCATCATCTTTAAACAAAAAACACGGTGACTTGGGCCCTCCCCGACATTCTGCATCCCCGGAGTTGGGGAAGAGGCCCCTGCAAGGCTTGCCGGGCCCCCGGGGTTTTTGGGCCCAAATTTACCCCGGGTTCCTTCTCCTCCCTGATGGGATCAGAAACTGGGGGGTTTAGAGCAACAAAAACATCCTCTTTGGGCCCCCTTTATCTTTGGAAATGCCTTCTGACCCCCCAAAAACTTTTGTCATCAAAAAGGTCTTTAGAAAAAGGATATCCACAGTGGTGGGGTACACATTTTACATTTGGGGTGCCTTCGCCCCTTTATGTTGGACGGAAAGCGATGACATCATTTGTGGGCCCGGGCTGGGAGGGGCGAGGAGGTAAGACAGCGATGCGGGGTTTCAAAACCACGAATGGGGCAGATTGGCGATAGTTTCGTTACTTAATTTACAGGCCCGACCCAGCATGGGCAAAGGCCCCGACAGTCCTCCCACCGACGATTTCCCCTGGCTTGCTGTTGTCGCCACACTGGGAAAGGGGCCCCTTCCCCTCGTACCTCTACCCCCATGCCAACCCCCCCCCTTTGGGTCGCTTACCACCTGCCCTTTTTTCTCCATGTTCAAAAGATAAAAATTTGAGAAGGTATGGGAAAGGTTTTTAAAAATCCTCTTTTTAAAGACGACAAAAAAAAAGCTATTCTTTAAAACCCCTAATTTCCTACAGCCAAATAGGGTTTAGAAAAAATGAAATGTTTTTTTAGCGAAAACCGTGAAATGCGGTCGGTGGAAGAACCGTAAACAAAAACAACGGGGGTTTTTTCTTCAGTTTCCCCCGGGGGTTATAAAAGCCCAGTAGGACTAGGGGAAAATTTATACAAGTTTGCTATCGCGCCAAACTGAATTTAAAGAGCCCAATAAAAAACCCCAATTTAAATTTAAAACCCGGGCGAGGGAAAAAAATGTTTTTTGCAACAATGAAAAAACGAGAACCGTTACTAGAGGGAAATTTTTTTATCAAATTTTTCCCTACAACGTGGGTATTTGAAAAAACTAGGGCCGCCCCCCACTGAAAAACAGCAAATTTTCAAAATATTCGGGGTAACAAACTTGGTTTTTTTTTCACCATTAAATACACCCGCGGGGGCAACAAAAATTTTTGGGAAACCCAAAATTTTAAATGGGAAGGTGGCCCCTAGGAAAAAAACTGGGGCCGGGGCCAAAAATGGAAAAAAAAAACCTATCGAAATGTAAACGGATAATAAAAGTGAAGTTTTTTCCCAAAACCCATCAAATACACCTGCGGGGACTACAAAATTGCTGTAATTTAAATTTAAAATGCAAAGATGGGTCATGAACAAAGGGTGGCCTGGGGGCCCAAAGTAAAAAAAAAAAATATCTGAAAAGGGATAAACGGGTAATAAAAAGGGGGGAAATTTTGCACCTATCAAAAAACACCCAGTTACTACAAAATTGCGTATTCAAAATTTTTTGCAAGGTTTCTCTGGTAAAAAAACGGCCTGCGCCAAAGTGAAAAAAACCCCCTATCTAAATGTATACGGGTAATAAAAAGGAGTTTTTTCACCTATCAAATACACCTGCGGGGGAACCGGGCAAAAAATTTTTTATTTAAATTTAATGCAATTTTGGGTCTATGAAAAAAAGCTGGCCTGCTACAAATTAAAAAAACACCAAGTGAAAAAATACGGATAATAAAAGTGGAGTTTTTTTACCTATATAAAGACAAACCGCAGTTACAGAAAAGAGCTGTATCCTGATATAAAATACAGCTGCACAACATACAAGTAAATATTTTTCACCAAAAAAATGGCCAAAAAGTGTTTTAAAAAAACCCCTTGTAATGCAAGGGTTTTAAAAAACGCTGGGCTGCCCAAAATTCCCACTCTCTTTAAAGGGGGAAATCTGTCTGGGCTGTGAACCACGCCAAAAGGGCCACCCCCCCCCACCCACTGTACACGCAATAATCCCTTAAAAATTTTTCCCGCCAGTAACTAAAATCGCAAATCTCTAATCAAACCCATTTTCCCAAAAGTTCCCCAGCTAAAACAGAGCCCTTTTGGGGTGAACAAAAAGAACAGTTTCCTGAGTTGGGTTTTTACAGAAACCGAGCACAAAAGTCCCTCCCTTTTTATACACAACCCCCCACGAGGGGAGAACAGGAAGGGGTGTTCTATGTAAAAAAATAGGGCAAGGGGATTTTTCGAGCCCCCCCCAAACCCCCTAAAACATCCCGTCATGAGTCCCACACCCAGCTCCCCCCTTCCCTATTCTCTAACGATTTGCTGGCCCCCAAAAAGACCCGAAAACGCTGAAAATGGCGCGAAAAATTTTTAGATTAAAAAGCAGATTTTAACCTAATTATCGCGTTTTCGAAAAAAACCGATCAAAAAAAAAACCCGCGAATTTAACTTTGTCGGTAATAACGTCAACACTTCTTGGATGTCGCAGGCGTCTTCCAGATCTTTTCAGGTGTTTAATCTCACAAATTTGTTTTTTTGTGTGACCCAAACACCTCAGCTTCGAATTTTGTTGTCCAAAACCCTTTTTTTTCCAATTTCTCTGCCCAAATGTCTGGTCTTTCCCCCAAATTTTTAATGTTTTCCTTTTATTTCAGTCCTGAATGGCTTTTTCTTTGACTCTCCCCTAAAGGGCCCAGCATCCCGGAGTGCCTCTTCACTTTTGCATTGACATGCCGTTTTGGGGGGTACTATTTAAGAAGCTGCCAGTTTAGGCCTTTGTGAGGCGTCGTTTCTCAAATGAGACTCTAATGTACTTGTCCTTTTGCTCATTGTGCACGGGGCCCTCCCATTTCTCTCAAATCTGGTTAGAGCCTGTTTGTGCTCTCCTTGAAGGGGTAGTATACCCATTGTAGGAAATCTTATTTTTTTTGGCATTTTTTCACAGGGAAATCCTTCATCTTCAGCAAAAGAACGCTGTCGGTTTCCTTAAAGTTCTCTTTTTTTGGCCCTTTTGAAAGCTTAATCAAACCAAACAAATGTAATGCCCAAATTCTCAACTAGTCAAAGGGGGTAGTTTTTTGTTCTCTAACAGCAAAACGTTTTTGCGTGCTAACTACTGGCCCAAAAGGGGTTTTTAAGGGTGTTAAAAATATCCAATAGCCTTCTTACAAGTTGCAAACCCCTGGCCCTTAGAACACTGGGTGATAGTTTTTGGAAATGGGCCCCTTTAAACCCATTTTGGTATTTCTTAACAATCAGCGTTTGCAGCTAGAAATCTTTACCACATTTAAAATTTTTAAAAGGGGGTTTCATTTTAAATTTTGCTTTTATTGAAAAAAATGTGCTTTTCTTCAAAAATAAGGAAAATTTCTAAATGCCCCAAAATTTTGAATGGAGTGGAAAAGGACAAAGCCCCTTTGAGTCCACTCTAGGGATACCTTTCTAATGTTATGACTTAGGTGGCTAGGCCAACCTCTTAAGAACCATAGGAACTGCCACCAAAGTCATTGCTGCATTACTAAATGTAGTAAGATTGCTGTCTGATGGCTTCAACATTAAATCCACCTTCTTATTCATGGAAGGTAGAGGTATTGTTGAATCACCTACTGGAAAGAAAGAACATGTAGAGAGCTTGGCCTCAGCTGGATCCACGTTTCACAGCTTTGACTCTAGGTTCTCCCTTTCTAGTAAGGTCTTGACTCTTTTGGTTTCCATACTTCTCTTGACCTTTATAATTAAGATTTCAGTATGCTTGAACAAATAAATATTCTAGGATAAGGATAGAAAAGTCAGAGTCAGCTTCAGAGGATGAGAAGAAGCTGGCCAAGGGACTTCACACTCCTTCAGATGCTTGAAGGACTCAGGTCTAGCAGCGGGCTCTGTTGAACTTAAGCCATAAAAAGCACTTTAAAGCCTGCTGCCTCAGTTTCCCATCCTCATCCACCGCAGCACAGACCTTATAGACGTCAGAAGAATAACCTTCAGAAAGTGGTTGAACACAACTAATAAAGCCCCTGATCCCAGAACTTTACTCGGACTTAGATCTTGAAAAAGGGGCCATGAGGGGCACCTTGTTCCATAAATACATATCCGCAGGCTATTCTTCAGGCAATGGCTGCTAACATGTAACATACTAAGTCTAGACGTGTGACATCTCTTCCCAGAAGTCCTGCTGGAGCGGCTCGACGTCTAACACAAGAAGAAGAATTAAGACAAGTCAGCCAGGGATAAGGAACAAGGAAGTATGGTAGATAAATCTATAGACTGACAACACTACCTGGAAGGGGTGTTCCACCATTTTAAAACAGTTATTCTGGTACATGGAGGCGCTTATAATATTTATTTCTTATAATAGCGACATTTTATATATTAAAATTTTGTGTCATAGGGAGCATTTTTTAGTGTTTATCGTGTACTAGGGAGAGTTTTTAGTTTTATATTTTTGTACATAGGGGGCATATTTTTGTAGTTATATTCTGGTCTAGGAGGCAGCATTATAATTTTTATTTCTTATACATAGCGACAGTATTTAGAATTATACTCTTGTAAAAGGAAAAGGTTTTAAAAGTATTTTAAATATTTTGTCATAGGGGTATTATAGTAGTTATTTCTTATACATAGGGGGGCGTATTATAGTGAAATTCTTGTAATGGGGGGGCGTTTTAAGTAGTAAGATTCTTGTAAAGGGGGGCAGTATTATAGTATTTAAATTTTCTTGTACATGGGGGGGCGTATTATAGTATTTATTTCGGGTACAAGGAGGCAGATTAAAATAGTTATATTCTTTAGCGACAGTATTATAGCAGTATCTCGCTTAGGGCATTTTTATAGTAGTTATAACTTGTACTGGGGCAGTTTTTATTTGTTATATCTTAACATAGGGGGGGTATTATATAGTAATACTTGTACAAGGGGCGGATTATAGTATTAAATTTTCTTTGTACATAGGGGCAGTTTTGAGTTTATTATTGTACATAGGGGGCATATTATAGAGTTAATTTGGTAAAAAGAGGACATTTAAGTACATATATTCCTGTACATAGGGGACGTATTAAAGTAGTTATATTTTTGTACTTTTTTTTTCAAAAAAAAACCCATCTTACTTATAAAGCAAAAAGGGGAAGACTTAAAAGGTGACTTGAACAGGCTACGAAAATTTTTTAAAGTTTCCTGTTTTGCTTTTAAAGTAAGAGGGGTTTTTCTTTGAAACACTTTTCTTCCCAGGGACCCACTGTAAAATTGTGGGGGTTCACCTTGTTGTGGTAGAGGCGGCTCGACACTGATCCTCGGGGGTTTGTATTTTCATTTAAAAGATTAAATGAGTTGTGCCTTATTTCAGCACAATTTGGTGAGGATTTTTACCCTACTTTTAAACTGTAAAAAGTTTTAACCCCCCAGGTGCGCTTCCTCCGCTTCTGTGTTTTAATTTGCTTACTGTTTGTCTATTCTTTTACATAGGAGTCGTTTTAGTAGTTATATTTTTTATATAGGGGGGCAGTATTTAGTAGTATTTTTCCTGTAATGGGGGGCAGTATTATAGTAGTTTATTTTGTACATTGGGAGCAGTATTTTGTAGTATATTTTGTACATAGGGGCGTATTATAGTAGTTTATTCTTGAAAATGCGGCAGTTTATGTAGTTATATTTTGTTTAAAAGGTGCTTTATTAGTAGTTATATCTTTTTACATAGCACAGTATTATAGTAGTTATATCTTGTTCTAGGGGGCAATTATAGTAGTTATATTTGTACTAGGGGGGCAGTATTATATAGTTATTTTCTTGTATATAGGGGACAGTATTTTAGTAGTTAATTCTTGTACATAGAGGCATATTTTAGTAGAATATTTTTGTCATGGGGGCAGTTTTATGTAGTTATTTTGTACATAGGGGCGTATTATAGTAGTTATATTCTTGTACATGGGGGGGTAGTGTGGTAGTTATATTCTTTTTTTGCGGCAGTATTATAGTAATTATATTCTTGTCGTAGGTGCATATTTTAGTAGTTTATTCTTGTACATGCAGATTTAAGTTGTTATATTTCTTGTACATAGGGGGCAGTATTTAGTGTTATTTCTTTACAAGGGGGTTTTAGTATTTTATTCTTGTACATGGGGGGGGTATTAAGTAGTTTTATTTTTGTATTTTAGGGGTGGCGTATTTTAGTAGTTGTATTCTTGTACAAGAGGGCGTATTTAGTAGTTATATTCTTGTACAAGGGAGCAGTATTATAGTTTTATATTCTTGTACATAGGGGGAAGTTTATAGTATTTTATTCTTGTACTGCGGGAGTATACGTAATTATATCTTGTACGTAGGGCAGTATTATAGTAGTTATTTCTTTTACATAGCCGTATTTAGTGTTATTTTTCTTGTCAAAAGGGGGGAGTTTTAGTAATTAATTCTTGTACATGGGGCGGCGTATTATAGTAGTTATTTTTTGTACATAGGGGGTCAGTTTTTTTGTATTTTAAAACTTGTTTAGGAGGCGTTTTAAATAGTTTTTGGGTTTCTTTTTTTACATGGGGGCGTATTTTTGTAGTTATATTCTTGTAAATAGGGACCCAGTTTTATAGTAGTTAATTTTGAAATTTGGGGGCGGTATTTTTGTTGGTTATATTTTGTAATTGGGGGGGAAGTATTTTATAGTAATTATATTTTTTTACGTAGGTGCAGTATTATAGTAGTTAATTTTTTGTACATAGCAGCAGTATTATAGTATTTATATCTTTACATAGGGGGGCGTATTTTTTGGTAAGTTATATTTTTGTACTTTGGGGGCAGTATTTAGTATTTTATATTCTTTAAATGGGGGGGCCATTTTTTTTAAAAGTAGTTATATTTTTGGTACTTAGGGGGAAAGTTATTATGGGAGTTTTATTTTGAAACTTTGGGGGAATTTTTTTATAGTAGTTATATTCTTTTAAAGAGGGGACAGTTTTTTGGTTTTTTTTATTCTTTTTTACTACGCTATAAAAAATGCAAACATTTACCCATCCTTACTTTTCTAAGAACCTAAGCTGCTACTTCTTCTTGCACATTGCCTCGGTTTTTTTGAAAATTTTTGGGAAAATCGGGGCTCAGTGAGTTGGGACAAAAAGTTTCGGTCCGTTCCTATTTTTTCGTCCCAAAGGGTGTCTAAATTTTACCGGAATTGTTCCTAAATAAATCTCCAGTTTAACAGCGTTACAATATCTATTTAATGCAGCCGACACGGAGAGGATGTATAGCTCCATAACGGCGCTCATTAATTCTATGACTTTTCTATAGCATTTGGACGGGATTTCAATGGGCTGCAAATATTATCCAAGAAGGAAGAGGAAAAATAATGTTTGTGATCACATTCTGGGCAAAGATTTGCCATCTTGTCATTTGAGAGCATCAATATGTAATTTGTTTTTAGGGGGGCGACATCGTTTTTGACAATTCAAATTTGGAAAAAATGGGGGCCGCTTCCCAAAATTTGTTTGTGTTTAAATTTTTAGGGGGGGAAAAAAGGAAAATTTGCTGAAAATTTTAACATAATAGCTTCTGTTTCGGCTAAATAAATATATAAAGTGATCCCAGGTACAGTGTGCCGCCATCCAAGGGAAGGAGATTATACACGGACTTGAGTCGGAGCCAAGCATTTTACATTTAAGTTATTTTTAACTATCAGTTCATATTTTCCCTGACAGCACAGGGGTGTGGGATTTTACCCCAGCTTTCCAAAAAGGGGCCGAAAAGGGAATGGCCGCTTCCCGCTCATTCCTTTAATACTTTTATTTGGCTCCTTCCACATAAGTAGAGCTGAAGTTTGCCATTTTTTTCTTTGGGGCTCAACTGTTTTTAAATTTGATGATGTTTTGGGGTTTTTGCCTGCAGCCCTATGAAAATTTTCCGGGTAGAAAAAAATCACATTATAATATTAATTATGCAGTTTAAATGGGGGGGTTGGGGCCCAAAAGCAAAAAAAATTTGATGAAAAAATTATAGAATAAAGGTTTAAAAAAAGGGTTAAGAAAAAAAAAACCTTTAAAAATCCCCCCACAAGATCCTGAAATCTGCCCGCAAAAAAAGGGAGAAAAAGAAGGATGGGGATAAAATAGATAGTTTAGATAGATAAGAGATAGATAGATTTGAGTTTAGATAGTAGTTTATGAGTTTGATAGATAGATATGAGATTGTTTAGATAGATAGATAAAATAGATAGAAAAGATATGAGTTAGATGATAGATAGATATGAAAATAGATAGTTTGGATAAAATAGATATGAGATAGAAAGATAGTTAGATAGATAATGGTTTGATAATGAGTAGTTAATAGATAGATGCCATTTTTTTTCCCGGGTAGGAAAAGGGTTTCCCGGTTCTTTTAAAGGGTTATTCTCCCCAAAAATTGTTTTGTTTTTGATGGAAATAAAGGTTTTTTCCCCAAATACAATGATTTTTGATTTTGCTTCTTTCTAGTGTTAGATTGTTTTACCCGCTTGTATAAAAACTTCCCTAGGTTACCGACCCCCTCTTTCTGCTCTAATAGGCTGTAGCGGGCCCTACAAATTTAAATTTATATAATTATAAATGCCCCCTACATTTTTTTGGGAAAAAAAAACATTTCATGTAAACCCCCCTAAAAAGAAATGGGGCCCCCCCTCCATCCCCTAAAAAAAATGTATTCAATCTAGAGGGAAAAGCTTTCTTCAGCATGAGACTGTAAATCTGTGGATACCCCCTCAGGGCTGGTCACAGCAGGAACGGGTTTTGGGGTGGGATGAAAAAAAGGGCTTAGATAACCCTTTATAAATAATTTAATACTAATTTAAAACTCTGGAACCAGTCGAGGGCAACTCTGGGATGGGAATGTATCTTTTTTAGGGGCTTGGTTCTTCCCTTTTGGGGTTAAAAAGTCTTATCAAAAAGGGAAATGAAGCTTAAAGAACTCCCTATCACCCTTTCTTCATCCACATTCTTCCCCACCCTAGGTTGAACTGTATAACTATGAACTAGGATGGTAGTTCTTTAATCTGACAGCTTTTGGGGCCCCCTCTGCCCTGGATGTTCCCTCTGCACCCCCTACAGCTGCCCCCCCTGAATAGAATAAACTGGTTGCCCCCAGAAGAAAACCCTTTTAATGAGAAAAGGGCGATGGGCCTATCGGGTTTAGCCTGTAATGTTGGTTAATTGCCTCAACTGGTTGTGTGTCTGCTTCCTTCGGCCCTGCTTGGTAAAGAGGCTGGACAGCTCCCCCATCAGAAATTAACCCACAAGGACCTTCTTGCACAGCTCTGCCCAGGCCGGGTCCCCTTCCCCCCAGCATCCACCTTCCCAGGGGGAATTTCCCCGCCTGCAGTCCCCAAAACACCCCACAAACCTTCAATCTGCTACCTCTCCTATAGCAGGAGAAGCTAGTTTTCTAGGAGAACAGTCCCATCCTGACTTTTCTCCACTAGAGCCAACAGTACTCCATTGTGCTGCTCTTGTAGGATCACCCAGATCCTCCCCAATTGTCCATAACCCTCCTCCATCTCATCTGCTCCTGCCACTTACCATAATGGCTCAGCCTCAGCAGACCACATTTTGCCGAAAGTCTTGATGGCAGCTGGACAACCCCAAATCCAGACCACAAAGGGAATGCATTTACACAAACTATCTACAAAAGTCACACTTTGGGGGCAGTTTCAGGGACAGGGCTCAAATGTCTCAATTTTGGCAATTCAAAATTGGGACATTGTAAGTTCTATTCAGTACCTCTGCTGGTATCTGCATCAGCCCTGACATCCAGCGTCACAGTGTGGCCAGACGCAAATACCGACATGTCACTGTGCGGTCAGATATTCATGTTGTCAAATTACTGGCAACTATTTACAGAAGAATAGAACTATAACAAAGATTGCACAGATTATCATAAAATATACATTGCAAAAAAAAGGACTGGGTGGACTACAAGACCCAGAAAGATTAGCAAGATTAGAGTTATTTAGTTTAGTGAAAAGACGGCTTCAGAGGACATATAAGTATATAAAAGGTCAATATAGAGATCTCTCCCAAGATCTATTTATATCCAGGAGGACTGTATCTAGAACCAAGGGCGTCCTCTATGTCTAGAGGAAAGAAGGTTTCTACATAAACATAGAAAGGGATTATTTACTGTAAGAGCAGTGAGACTGTAGGAACTCTCTGCCAGAGGAACTTGTCATGGTGAATTCACTAACAGAGTTCAAAAAGGGTCTGGATCCATTTCTAGATGTAATAATAGAACAAGTTCTAGTGACCAGGATTCTGGAGAAGGGTCTGGATACATTTCTAGATGTAATAATATAACAAGTTCTAGTGACCAGGATTCTGGAGAAGGGTCTGGATACATTTTTAGATGTAATAATATAACAAGTTGTAGTGACCGGGATTCTGGAGAAGGGTCTGGATACATTTCTAGATGTAATAATAGAACAAGTTATAGTGACCGGGATTCTGGAGAAGGGTTTGGAGACATTTCTAGATGTAATAATATAACAATTTATAGTGACCAGGATTCTGGAGAAGGGTCTGGAGACATTTCTAGATGTAATAATATAACAAGTTATAGTGATCAGGATTCTGGAGAAGGGTCTTGAGACATTTCTAGATGTAATAATATAACAAGTTGTAGTGACCGGGATTCTGGAGAAGGGTCTGGATACATTTCTAGATGTAATAATAGAACAAGTTCTAGTGACCAGGATTCTGGAGAAGGGTCTGGATACATTTCTAGATGTAATAATATAACAAGTTATAGTGACCAGGATTCTGGAGAAGGGTCTTCATACATTTCTAGATGTAATAATAAAAAGTTCTAGTGACCGGATTCTGGAGAAGGGTCTGGATACATTTTTAGATGTAATAATTAACAAGTTGTAGTGACCGGGATTCTGGGAGAAGGTCGGATACATTCTAGATGCAATAATAGAACAAGTTATAGTGACCAGGATTCTGGAGAAGGGTCTGGATACATTTTAGATGTAAACAATATAAAAGTTATAGAGACCGGGTTCTGGAGAGGGGTCTGGATGCAAATTTTTAGATGGGAATAATAGAACAAGTTATAGTGACCGGGATTCTGGAGAAGGGTCTGGAGACATTTCTAGATGAAATTTAATATAACAATTTTATAGTGATCAGGATTCTGGAGAAGGGTCTGGGAGACTTCTAGAGTAATAATATAAACAAGTTTATAGTGACCGGGATTTGGAGAAGGGTTTCTGGATACATTTCTAGATGTAATAATACAATAGTTATAGTGACCAGGAATCTGGAGAAGGGTCTGGATACATTTCTAGATGTAATAATAGAACAAGTTATAGTGACCAGGATTCTGGAGAAGAGTCGCTGATCCAGGGATTTATTCTGATTGTCAGATTGGAGTTGGGAAGGAATTTTTCCCTAAAATGAGGACAATTGGCTTCTTCCTCATGGGGGGGTTGCCTTCTTCTGGATCAACACTATAGCACAATAGGCTGAATTGGATGAATCTTTAGTAAAGTCATTGATTCACTTCTGATAAGTTTCTTAATCTGTTACTCTTACTAAGAACTCATGACGCACATCAACGCAATAAAGTGAAGTGGAGGCACCGGAACAAATCGTCGCATCTGGGGCCAGTATCTGGGGGTGTTTTTAGGATGGTGGTTCCATCCCCCTTGACAATATCCTACCATGTATAGCTGTCCTGAGTCTCGGTCACAGGCCCTGTGCTAGACGAGGACTCTTCCTCTGTGATACATCGACCATCACATCCACACAAATTTAGCATTTAGACAAATTCTAATCCTTTCTATTAAAGGCGTCAGATAGGAGGAATGGCAGGGTTAGGAGAAATGTCACAATCTTTCACAGTCGCTTCTGGGTCTTCATTTTCACGTAATACACAGCTAAGAGTAATTTGGTGACCTATAAAAAACTGGCTCCTGACGTTTTGATATTAATGAATATACCCCTTGAAATGACGGGAAGAATAAGAAGCCGGCATTTTGCAAATCAGTCCTTAAGCTTCGGAGATATGAGCGGCCTCGGCATTTATCATGATTAAAGTTTACAGCTGGATCGCACAGACATATTTATGTACGAGCCGCCATTGAGGGCTCCCAGTAGTGGCGTTTGTAGTCAGTGTGAGGAGTATTTATATTCAGTGCTACTAATCTGTGCTCCCAGCACCATCCTTGTAAATCTCCTCTTGTCC